>JAIUZE010074577.1:0-26532 GCA_022085475.1 Heliosperma pusillum | reverse complement strand
CAAAAGAACAAGTTTGGAAACTAACTTAAACAAGAGTTCACTTCAAACTGTCATAACTAGAGTTCTATATATGGGAATGCAGAAATTCGAAGTCGAGGTGATAGCTTATCCTCTTACGGTTTCAACGAGTGGTCACAAGCCCAAAACAAGCAAGTAACGAAGGAGATATGATCATTCTACCAAAAAGGGTCAGTGCAGTGAAACTGCACAAGTCACGACCGTGATTTGTATTTCACGACCGTGAAATGAGGTTTCACGACCGTGAAATGAGGTTTCACGACCGTGAAACACTCTGTTACCAATTCATTCGTGAGCCTTCAACATAATTTCAATCCTATCACTTCCAATTCTCATAATCCATTTCTAATAACTATCAACAATCAATATTCATCATCAACAATCATCAAGTAACAACAATCATCATCCATACATGATTCCTACACTTACAAATCGTATTCTAATACGATTTCTAGCATATAAGCATGTAAAACACGTAAATGATACCGAGTAACCCTTCACCGTTACCTTTCCGCGTCTTTAATCGATTACTAAGCTTTCCTAGTAGTCTCCACCTACAATTAGGTAATAAAAGATGAATAAAATTCATCTTGAGAAAGACGGATAATTTAAAAAGCGAGAAAGACGGTGATTTTAATATCAATACGGATAGAGGAAGGTAAGAGGGGAAGAATAAGACGAACTTACGCGAATTCCACCAAGGAACGAAGGAGATACGGAGGTTCGAAGATTGAAAAATGGATGGAGGCAAGGTTTTCTTCAAGAGGAAGAAATGGGGTTTGTGTTTGAGTTTGTGATAAATGAAAATTAGGTTAAGGAAGTATGAGGGAGTATATATAGGAGAAAGTCAACGAAAGTCAAAGACGGCTCGAAAGTCAAGAAAAGTCAAAGACAACTTAAAATTCAAGAAAAGTCAAAGACGACTTAAAATTCAAGAAAAGTCAAAGACGACTTAAAATTCAAGAAAAGTCAAACTCGACTCAAAAGTCAAGAAAAGTCAAACTCGACTCAAAAGACAAGAAAAGTCAAACTCGCCTTAAAACGGAATTTTCATGGAATCTCACAGAAATTCCAAATACGAACTCGGAAATTCTAAATTCGACTCGAAACATAAAAAGCTAATTTAAAACTTAAATTCGCTGAAAAGATTTCGTAAAATATTTCTACTAGAAAAATAGGGTACATTTCCGGGTGTTACAATTTCAATTTGATTAGATAGTTTATTTGACCGTTTTAGATAGTTTATTTTATTGTTATCTAGTTAGTTTACTTTATCGTCTTTCTATTTCCGCTCTTAGATAGTTTACTTTATTATTATTATCTAGTTTATTAGTCTAGTTAGATAGCCTTTCAATATTGTTATTTAAATATCGTCTTTAGTTAGAATTTAATTGTTGTCATTCGGATCAGAGAACTTCCCCGATCGGGTACGTGACAACCCGATCGGGTAAGTCTTCTATTTTGAGTTTTACATTTTGCAATTTACATATTTGTCATTTACATATCGTCATTTATATACTTGTCATTTTATTTTATGTTAGTAGTTTAGTCAACCACCTCAAATGACTCGAACTTAAATGAAAATCATTCCATAGCAATTCATAGTTAACACGTACTCCCTGAGGATCGACACCCTACTTCCCTAATTATATTCCTTATGTTGTTAGCCTAAGTGCGGGTAATTATTTTTGTATCGGGACCGCGACATAACCGATCAAGTCTTTTTTAGTACGTTTGCTAGAATGGTCGATCGTGTTTTGATCCGTCTTCGGCCTGATGCCATAGTTTCTAAGATGCCTGGAACTATTTAAGCAAGTGTTCAGCGACCCGAACAAAACCCGAATGGTAATGATCTAGTCCTAGCTGCACTCATCCGTCTCCAAGAAGTCAAGACCAAGCTTATGCTTGCCTCAATGCCATTGAAGGCCGAATTGTTGCCATAGAAGCTAGTCTTCCTCCCGCAGACATTCCTGATGCTAGCGTGGGACAACCAGAAGTCAATCCTCCACCAATTCTTACTGGGGCTGAAAAGAGACTCCAATACCTGGAGGAGCAACAAATGTACCTCAAGGGAGATGAACTATATAGGGAGAATAACCGCAAATATGAAGCAGTAAATACTTAACTGCCAACCAGCTTCAACATCACTGACATCCCAAAGTTCAAAAGGCATGAGAACTGTGACAACCCTCGCGCATGCGGAAATAAAACTTAACAAGCATGTGATTTATATAGCAGAAAATACGGTGTTTTAAAAACTTTTTACATGCTAAGATAAAAATACGAGGAATGTCAAATAATTACAAACCAAAGTAGAATATACTACGAAGAGACGAAGTCTCTCAAAATGTTATCAAATATCAAAGTTATTAGCAACTAGCTAAACAACGTCTAGAGGTGATTCGTCCAGGCCAACGCCCGCTAGCTCACACCCGAACCCAAAATACAACAAGCAAAATCCATCCAAGCAAGCAACCTGTTCATCCATGAAAAACATGAACGCCACAGTCAGTGGGGAGTAACTCCGGGTTCTCCCAGCCATATCACAAATAACGAACTTAAACGTAAATAAATAAGTAGAAGCATGCATATAGAAATATACATGTGAATTACGAAAAGGATAAATAGGCAATTCAATATATATATATATATATATATATATATATATATATATATATATATAAAGATATAGGTGAAAGTCCTAGACCTCTAATTAGACTCCTCTAATTAGTTCATTAAATTACATTAACTTAATGATTTAGGATCTAGTTATCATGCATGCAAATATAAAAGCATAAAAGAAAAGATAAGACAAAAACATCCTTACATTGGGAATTTTCGGTTCAATATGGGCACAATAAGAACTCCTTCTTATTGTTCTTGAGCATGAAATTAATAGATGATCCTTCATAAAACAACCTCCAAAGTAGAAGGTCTCCTTCTAGTTGCACCCAAGATTAAACCCAAATAATCTTACCTTATTATTAACTAGATAATAAGTAAGACATAATACTACTAATATTATTGTATTACTACACTAGTAATATGTAGAGAATATTAGTGTATAAGAGAGTTTAGAGAGAAGTTGAGTTTAGAAAGAGAAGTGAAAAATAAGCAAAATGAAGTGGTGTAAAAATGAACAACTATTGTTCATTATATGGCACCTATGGCCGGACCACCCAAGTCCAAATGGCCTCTTATTTTGTTTAATTTTATTCACATGCAATAAGGTGGAGTGTAGGAAATGTTAGTATGATTAAAGCATGTAGGTAATGTCACCATCAAAAAGGAGAATTGTGTAAGAAGAAAAGAACAAAATCATTTCTTCCTACACATGCCATAACCGGCCACATGTGGCTTATTATGGTCCCTTTTGATTTTTGATATTTGTCCCACAAATACTTATTAACTTAATTATCTTGTATAATTAAGTGTTAATTTGATCATATAACAATTATATGACACAAAGAAATAAATAAGATAGACTTAACTTTTAAGTAGTATTTTACCATTTTATAAATATATAAAGGGTCCCACAATGCTTAGTTAATTTATTTTACAACTCCTTGTAAATATAATTAACTAATTACCTTTACCTCAAAATATATGCATAACCTCAACTAATTTAATGAATTAACGATTAATCATTAAATTAAATATTATTTAATCGAATTAAAATAAGACGTAAAATTTATTCAGTCAGTAATCGTATAATTGACTAATAAACTTAAGTGGAATGAGCTCCTAACTCAATTTCCAATAAAGTTGTGCATGTAGCGACACTATTGTGGAGTAAGAGTCCTCCACAATAGTGTCCTCCCAACTAAATTTCCAATAAAGTTGTGCATGTAAAATTTATTCAGTCAGTTATCGTATAAGACATTGTTGGAGTAGGAGTCCTCCACAATAGTTATCGCTACATGCACAATAAATTTGTGCACAACTCAATTTCCAATCGTATTAAAATAAGACGTAAAATTTATTGTGGAGGACTCCGATAACTGACTCCGATACAAGTTGTGCATGTAGTTAAGTTGAAATTGAGTCCTCCACAATAGTGTCCGATGCAAGTTGTGCATGTAGCGACACTATTGTGGAGGACTCCTACTGCAACAATATCTCCCACTTGTCTCGACAAGTTGTGTGTTTCCGATTCTCTTGTCTCTTTTGTGTCACATCCTCCCACTCATTTCAAGGTGTCTTACAGGTCGCACTTGCAATTGAAATTATAAATAGAGTGGTTTTCTCGATCTGGGAGAGTAACTGTCTGACCGAAAAAATCTACCAGAGATCTCTTCCGAGCGTGGCCACGCATTTCCAGTTACTACTCCTCGAGTGGCCCGAAGATGTTAATACCCAACGTGGGTGGACAATTCCTGTAACACCCGCAAATGTACCCTATTTTACGGATACTTTTTAGTGAAATTTAGTTTTAATCGTAAATTTAATTTTCCGAGTCGAATTTAGAATTTCCGACTTCGTATTTGGAATTTCCGCGAGATTCCATGTGAATCCCGCCTTAAGGCGATTTTGACTTTTGTTGACTTTTTCCTCATACTCCCTCATACTTCCCTTAACCTATTTTTCTTTCACACAAACACAACACATTTCTTCATCACTAAGAAACCACCAAAACCTTGCCTCTATTTTTGACCCGTCTTTAAATCGTCACTACTCCTTCGTTGCTCGCTCAAATTCTCGTAAGTTCGTCTTATTCTTCCCCTCTCATCTTCCTCTTTCCGTATTGGTAATAAAATTACCGTCTTTCTCGCTTTTTAAATAATCCGTCTTTCTCAAGGTGAATGATATTAATCTTTTATTATCTAATTGTATGTAGGTGAAGACTAGGAAGGTTTAGAAATCGATTAAAGTCGCGAAAAGGTAACGGTGAAGGGTTACTCGATATCATTTACGTGTTTTACATGCTTTCTATGTTAGAATTCGTATTTAGAATACGATTAGTAAGCTTAGGATTTATGTAATTGATGATGATTGTTGTTAGTTGATGATTGTTGATGATGAATATTGATTGTTGATAGTTAATAGAGGTAGATTATGAGAATTGGAAATGATAGAGTTGTGTATGTTGCTCACGGGTTGATGTTGTCTCAGCCGGGTACCCGGCCGCCGGTTCACCTGACCGGCTGGGACTCACTGCACCGACCCTTTTTTATAGAATGATCATATCTTCTTCGTTACTTGCTTGTTTTGGGCTTGTGACCTATCGTTGGAACCGTAAGAGGATAAGCTGTCACCTCGACTTAGAATTTCTGCATTTGCATCCCTAGAACTCAAGTTATGACCGTTTGAAGTGGACCCTTGTTTTAGTTAGTTTCCAATCTTGTTGTTTCGAGATAAGATCTATGTTTCCTATTTACTATGCTTCTTAAACTTGGTCTAATGCTTATGTAATCATGTATTGCTTCATGTTTATCAATGTTAAATTTATATCATGCTTATATCACTTCCCCTTTGATTTTATCATATGCCTTGGTCCTCAGCCGGGTGACCGGCAGCCTGTCCACTTGACCGGCTGGGATACGCTCTATTTTCAAGTTGGTTTTCATATGATACATGGCCTTAGCCGGGTAGCCGGCAGCCGGTCCACCTGACCGGCTGGCACCTGCTGGACTTTGTTTGTATTTCTTGTTTACGATTTAATTTATAATAGTTCGCATGGGTGGTTTATCGTATAATTTTACGTAGTGACTTATAATATTAATGTTTTGAATATATGACATTTCATTCGCTTGTATCACATGTTTTGTGACAGTTTTTGGTATGTTCCACTTTGAGTCGGTTTTTACAAATGATACGGTTTGAGCACTATTTTGTCTTGTGCTTTGTACTCTCATTCCCTTGGCTACCTCCACGTTCGTAAGGCTTGAATGTCGGAACGGGGAGGTATCCTACTGCTTAATTGCATGTGTTAGTGGGCATACGACGACGTTGTTGGGAGTTGAACGCTATGCGTTGATGGACCCGGCCGTCAAATGTTGTGTACTTGCGAGGCGGTGTTATTTGCATGTAGCGTACCGCTTGTTATGAGGCTTATGCTCTTTTCCGCCTCTTTGGTGAATTGATCTACCGAATTTGGGGTACTCGGCGTCTATGATTGACCGAGTCTTGGATGCGAAACGTTTATCGCATGTCGAATCGGAAAATGTGATTTCGAGAATCTGGCCAGGTTTAGATTAGGAGCCGTTTTATTATCGTTCCTACCTGGAGGAAATTAGTCTACATATACGAAATGTAGCATCGTGTATGCGTTCAGGGAAATGTTATATCCCGTGGATGCCTTTTAATCATACTTGCCATGTACACGGTGCTAGTGCGTTTTATTTACCGTGAGAGATGTCGTCTTTGTGTCGTCGTTCTTGAATGCGTGATTTCATGGTCATTGCATGATTGGGCATCATCAATGTATTGGTATGTTTGAATGGATGATAATACGATGGATTTATTGTGATCATCGCATGACTTGGCATGGTTGTTTGTCGAGTCTCAATCTTATCAAACTTATACCGCTAACGGTAAGATGCAAGCCCTAGTGAGCGTATTCGGTTGCCTAAGAGTGTCTTCCCCGAGTCTTTGTATAACATGATGGATTCGGACTTGTATCTCTTATGCTTTTATCATTATATATTGGATTGCCTATCTATCCTTATTGTATTTCACATGTATATCCATATATGCATGCTTCTACTTTTGTATTTCCTTCTATGTACGTTTAATGTGATATGGCTGGGAGACCCCGGAGTTACTCCCCACTGATTGTGGCGTTCATGTTTTTCATGAATGAACAGGTTGCTTGCATGGATGGCTTTTTGCTTATGCTATTTTGGGTTCGGGTGTGAGCTAGCGGGCGTTGTCCCTGGATGAAACACCTCTAGACGTTGTTTAGCTAGTTGCTAATTACTTTGTCTTTTGTTAACACTTTGAGAGACTACGTCTCTTGTGGTATTTTTATTTAGTTTGTAATATTTTGACACTCCTCGTATTTTTCGATCTTGCATGTATAAAGGTTTTTAAAATACCGTATTTTCCGCTATATAATTCACATGCTTGTATGTTTTATATTTCCGCATTCGCGAGGGTTGTCACAGTTTCTTCGTGTCTTACCTTCTTCTAGCATATTTCTCGCTTTTATCGTGTTTTTGTACGTAAAACGTCATTTGGGGCGAGTTCTACCCAATTTTGATCGACAAAAGAGAAGGTACATCATACTGAGGGCCCACGGCATGTCCTAGGGGACCCCACATACCATTGGGGGCCCTACTTGGCGTACCCGAGTCATCCCGAGTCAAGGCGAGCTAAACCGAGAGAAGTTGACAAAGTTATATCAAGGGAACAAGGAGGAAAGACCTTTCACGGGCGTGAAGTACATCTCACGGTCGTGAGATTCCTTACAAATAATGATGATTTTCGAGCAACACAGCTCACGTTCGTGAAACACAGATCACGGTCGTGAAACACAGCTCACGGTCGTGAAACACAGCTCACAGTTGTGAAACGCAGCTCGCGGTCGTGAAACAAAGCTCGCGGTCATGAAACCCAGCTCGCGGTCGTGAAACATAGCTCACGCTCGTGAAACATGTTTCACGGTCGTGACTTAGTTGGGAATTTTGGACCTGCTACTGCCACATATCTCACGACCGTGACTTGCATCTCACGGTCGTGAAACCCTTGTCACGGTCGTGAGACACCTTTCACAAGCCGTGAGTCATTCAACCCACTTAGTCTTTCGAAGCCCATCTTTCCTCCATTTTGTAAACCTATAAATAGATCCTTTTGTGTAATTAGAGGGCACGAAACCCTAGACTCAAAATTAGTTAGATTAGATTAGATTAGTCCTCCTAATTAGTTTAATCTTTCCTCAATAACTCTTTAATTAGTTTTAGATCTAGTCATGTAAGGGGATTTCTTGGTTTTGTACTTGAAGATTAGTGACAAAGTCTTCTCCTTTATTCAAGATTCCCTCTTTTATTGTTCATATTTTGCCGCAATTAGTTTGTATATCTTCTTAATCCCTTTTCATATACTTGCTAATCTTGTCATTTCATTATATGTTTTGTTTCCTTCTTATCATTATGTCTTGTCTTAGTTTTATATCTTATTCTTCCATATTCCTCTTGTTAAGTAGTGAGTAGTGATTAATGTTGGAGTAGTGGGGGATAATGGGTTTTAATGAGGGTTAATCTTTGTTTGTTGGGTTGATTTGTTGATTAATTGTCTTTCTTCCAACTTATGCATACCACATGTTTGATGAAAGGCTTGCTTGATAAACTTGCATGATTCATGTTCATTATACATTTCCGTAAGATCGAAAGCCTCAGAGTATGTTAGGATTTGCATATAGTTGGTATATCGACCTTGTGTACGCGAGAGCTAGCTTGGTTCGGCATATGGGAGGGATTGTAAGATCGAGAGCCTCAATCCACCACGCCCAAGTTTGACTACCCATTAACGATGAACCCGACTCACTAGAACCCAAATTACCCATTTGAACCAACCGATCCTAGACTTTCCTTTTATTACTTGTTATTTGATTATCTTAGTTTTGTCTTACTTTCCTATTTATTTGCATTTACTCAATGTTCTTAGATTAGTTTCAAATCCACTTCTATATCGTGACACCCCTTGAGCATAGCTAGTCTAGACTTTGCATATCGAATACCCACCGTCCCTGTAAACGGTCCTTGGCAATGTCATGACGAAATCCATAGAAATAGATTCCCACTTCGATAGTGAAACATCCAAAGGTCGTAGCAATCCGTCGGCCCTTTTGTGCTTGATCTTCACTTGTTGGCAAGTAAGGCATCTTCCACCATAGGACACCACATCACCTTTCAAATTCGGCCACCAAAATTGTAGCTTCAAGTCTTTGTACATATTGTCACCTCAGGGGTGAATAAAATAGGGAGAAAAGTGAGCTTCATCAAGAATTCGCTTCGTCAACTTAAGAGCATTAGGCACGAACAATCGGTCATGGAAGAACACCTTTGTCATCAATTTTGAAGTCTTTGGCTTTTCCTTCTAGAAGCTTGGCTAATGGATTTGTAGGTAGCATTATCAATTTGTCTTTTAAGAATTTCGCGGAGAAGAACGGGCTCGGCAACCATGGCACCAACATAATCAAATCCCTGATCCACGAACTCTAGCTTCAACATCCGAAATTCGGCACAAAGGTCATCGGGTAGCACCCGAATAACATTCAAGGCATGAGAAAATTTCCTACTAAGAGCACCGGCCACAACATTGGCCTTCCCTTCATAATATAGATACTCAAAATCATTGTCATTCACTAATTCCAACCATCTCCTTTGTCTCATATTCAACTCCTTTTAAGTAAATATGTACTTCAAACTCTTTTAATCGGTGTAGATGCGACAATGAACACCAATGAGATAGTGTCTCCACACCTTCAATGCATGGAAGACGACGGCTAACTCAAGATCATGAGTAGGGTAGTTCACTTCATGAACCCTAAACTGTCTCGAGGCATAAGCATTCACTTTCCTATTCACTTTCCTTTCTCCACGAACTCTAGCTTCAACTTCCGTAATTCGGCACAAAGGTAATCGGGTAGCACCCGAATAGCATTCAAGGCATGAGAATATTTCCTACTAAGAGCATTAGCAACAACATTGGCCTTCCCTTCATGATATAGCAACTCAAAATCATATACATTCACCAATTATAGCCATCTCCATGCATCCTTTGTCTCATATTTAACTCCTTTTGAGTAAATATGTACTTCAAACTCTTGTTATCGGTGTAGATGCGATAATGAACACCAATAAGATAGTGTCTCCACACCTTCAATGCATGGACAACGGCGGCTAACTCAAGGTCATGAGTAGGGTAGTTCACTTCATGAACTCTCAGCTGTCTCGAGGAATAAGCAACCATCTTCCAAATTTGCATAAGAACACAACCCAAACCCAGCTTGGAAGCGTCACAATAGACATCAAAGTGTACATCCTCTTCAGGTAAAGTCAACACTAGGGCGGTAGTCAACCTTGTCTTTAACTCTTGAAAAGCGGCTTCACAAGCTTCATTCCAAACCAATGTGGTCTCTTTCTTCAACAATTGAGTCATCGGTCTTGCAAGCTTTGAGAAATCTTTAACAAATCGACGGTAGTAACCGGCTAAACCAAGAAAGCTTTGGACTTCAACAATGTCGGTTGGATTCTTCAAATCAACCACAACTTCAATCTTAGAAAGGTCTACCATAACACCTTCTTTGGAAATCACATGTTCAAGAAAGGATACTTTAGGTAACCAAAATTCACACTTGGAAACTTGGAAAACAATCTTTGACGACGAAGGACTCCCAAAATAGTCCTAAGATGATTAGCATGCTCTTCTTCGGTCTTGGAGAAAACAAGAATATCGTCGATGAAAACCACTACACACTTGTCAAGATACTCACTAAAGGTGCGATTCATTTGATCCATGAAGATAAAGGGAGCATTAGTCAAACCAAATGGCATCACCTTGAACTCAAAGTGACCATATCTTGTTCTAAAGGCGGTCTTCGAAATGTTGGAATCACGAACGGGAATTTGATGGTATCCGAATCTCAAGTCAATCTTGGAAAACGTATAAGCACCCTTTTGTTGATCAAATAAGTCTTAAATTCTTGGCAAAGGATACTTGTTCTTGATTGTGACTCGGTTTAACTTATAAGTATCTTAAACTCAATATTAGACATTTCTAATATCATTTTATATAGTTTACTCTTAAACTATGTGGATCTTATGCATGCATAACAAAAGCTTAAAGAAAGAACAATTTCATACATTGATAATAAAGGAAATGGCCACAATATTTGAACTCCTTTCAAATATTGTTCTTGAGGTAGAAATAAAAGTATGAACTCCTAATTTCAAATTAGAAACTCTCCTATAAGTTGCACCCAAGACAATCTCCAAATCACTACTAAAGTATACTACACTAGAATAAAATGGTAGTAGCTCTTAAAATAAAATTAATACCACTATTACTACCCTTTAGTAATCTTGCACTAATTTATGAAGTCAAGCTTTATGAAAAACGTCTCTAAGTTTTCTTTAGTGAGATAAGTGATTTTTTGGAGAGATAAAGATGCTTGCAAATTATGAGATGGTATAGCTAAAATAAGAAGGAAAAATCCCTCTTGTCTTTGCTCACGTGCACCGGCCACACGCCCCCATGATGGGGTGTGTGGTCACTTTCAATTGTTCTTAACAATGTAAGTAGGTAGAGTGTTAGTAATAGTCTAGTGTATGATTGTGTCTTATTTTCAATTAGAATAATACACAAAAACTAATCACCCTAATGTACACTACATAAAACGGTGCACCCACTAAAATGGGTGTCCATTCTATTTTTGCATTTTGTCATTTGTCACATATGTGACATGTGACATGTAACATATAATTTGGCTTATAAATGTGTATTTAACTAATTTAAATGCAATTTCATAACAAATAAATTATGCTTAACATTTTAAGTCATATTTTATAATCACATGTAAATAAAATGGGTTATCTCATATTTGGTTAATATATATAATCTACAACAATTTGTAATTATAATCAACCAATTTTGCTTATCTAAAACGTTTCATAAACATAATGCATTCTTAGTAATAAAATAATTAAATTACTAAGATGAATCTTATTTAATCATATTACAATAAGATATATTTCTCACTTATAATTTAAACTTGGTTCAACTTAAGGGATTAATTAATCTGTATCGCTATACAATTAATTAATGTACATGATCAGGGGATTGTCCTTTAGTTGTGACCTCAAGGGATCAACTGATCAACACCGTCATACGACAGTAACGTCAAACTCAAGTGAGCCAATTGTTACCGATTAATGTTGACTAGTTGACTATAATATTCATCATCCCTTTATATTCTTATTATTGAGATTTAATTCAGTGATCGCACTATTGTTGAGGACACTCTCTCCAACACAACTCACGGTAGTCGATGCAAAGTCTCATAAAACCATCTTTCTTCTTCCCAAAGAGAACGGGAGCACCCCAAGGTGAGGCACTCGGTGGAATGAAACCCTTTTCTATCATTTCATCAAGTTGCTTCCTTAGCTTCTTCAATTTGGTAGGAGCCATACAGTAGGGGGCTTTGGCAATGGGTCCGGTTCCGGGCATAAGATCAATGGAAAACTCAACATCACACTCGGAAGGAATCCCGGGCACGTCTTCGGGGAACACATCAACAAAGTCACGTAGTATAGGTACATATTCAATCTTGGGCAAGGAGGTAGGCGTAGAAGTCACAACACACAAGAATACTTTGTGACCCTTTCTTACCATACTCATCAACTTCATTGCGGAAACCAATTGCACACCGATTTGGGAATGAGATCCCTTATATGTTCTTCTAACTGCTAAAGCACTCTTCAAAAAGATCTTTTGATCTCGGCATTCGAATCGGGCATGGTACATGGCTAACCAATCCATGCCAAGGATAAAATCGAATTCTCCTAAGGGAAACTTGAGAAGATTGGCGGGAAAGATTGTCCCGGCGATAGAAATTGGAACATCGGGATAAAGAGAGGAACGAGAGATAATCTCTCCGGAAGGTAAATATGTGGGGGTATCCTCACTAGGAGTAGACTCAATAGGCAACTTGCTTACATAAGATGACAATATGAAAGACATTGAAGCACCCGTATTAAATAAAATAAGGCACGATTGCTCTAATATTGAAAACATACCCGTAATTATCTCCGTATGAGCATCGGCTTCGACTCGGCTTAGAACATAGATATACCCCTTGGGCTTGGTACTTGGAGTAGGCAACTTCTGATCGGGGCAATCATCAAAGCAATGACCCATCTTCTTGCAAAATAAACAAGTGTAAGGGCGGTTAAAGCATCCAACTCCGAGGGGTATGGTTGCCTACAACAATTGCAAAGGCATCCTTGAGCTTGATTTTGAGAATTAGCATGAGCTTAAAAGGGAGCATTGGCCTTAGGAGGCACATTAGAAGTAGCTTGAGGAATGAAAGGAGCAAGAGCTCTAGCATTAGCATTGGAAGGAGTGTTGAATCTCCTCTTGTTAGCATGTGCATTAGAAGATGAGGGGGTGAACGACCTCTTGCCATAGAAATTGGGTCTAGGAGTGAAAGAAGATGAAGGATTCCTTTTCTTGGACTCTTCCTTGATAACTTTCATTGAATTCTCCTCCCACAATGCATCATCATACAACTCACCAAAGGATGTAGAGTTCCTCATCGCCTTACTTTGGAGTAAGGCACTTAGCTTGTTGCGATAGTATAAAGCACGATATTCATCATCCTCGATGAGCCTAGGAGAAAAGTGAACTAACTTGTTTATGAGTAGTGAACTCTTGGACCGCCATTTCACCTTGTTTGAAGTCAATGAACTCTTTGAGCCTTTGTTGTTTAAGCTCCTTTGGATAAAATCGGTCCTCCACTAGAGTCTTGAAACGTTCCCAAACAAAGTTCACTTCTAAAGTCGCCGTGGGAGTAGTAATACACCACCAATTGTAGGCCTCTCTCACAAGAAAGTGCTTGGCAATTCTTACTTCTAGCAATTTCACGGAACTATTCCGAGAGCTCGGTAGGATCCGATTCTCCACCATTAGCCTTGGTCTTGCTTCTATAAATTTGGCTAGCCACCCAAGCATACATCCTTGGTGATGGTCATCTCGAGAAGGAGGGGCTTGGTTAGCATGAGCATTGGCCGCGTCTTGTTAATTCCTAAGGACTTGAGTGAGAGCCTCCAATATGACATTTTATACAAGTCGAGGTCTAACCATCTTCATAAGATACAAAAACAAAACAAGGTCAAGTTATAAATTCTACCAAGTAAAGTCCTTAATTTCTACCCATCTCTCATTCCTTATTTAAGGTCAAGTTATAATTTAAGTTTAGGGTTCACATGTGTGCGTCGGGAGCGTTATCGGCTCTGATACCATCTGTGACAACCCTCGCAATAGCGGAAATAAAACATAACAAGCATGCAATTATATAGCGGAAAATACGAAGTTTTTGAAACCTTTTACATGCTAAGAGAAAGTACGAGGAATGTCAACCAAATAAAATCTAGAGTAAAAATACTACAAGGAGACATAGTCTCTCAAAACATAGTCAAATCTAAAAGAAAGTCTAGTAAACTAGCTAATAACGTCAAGGGTGAATCGTCATAAGCCAACGCCCGCTAGCTCACACGCGAACCCAAAAGCAGGAAAAGATCCAACCATGCAACCTTTACATTCATAAAATATTAACGCCACAGTCAGTGGGGGAATAACTCCGGGTTCTCCCATCCATATCACAAGAAAATATGTATAGGCGAACACTTAAGCATAAATCGTCATACATACAATTACATCATGTGAGATACGAGTACATATTTCATGATATGAAGACATAAGCATGTGAAGTTTCTAACAATATGCATCATCATAATACAATCCGACTCGAGGAAGACTCCCCTTGGCAACTATATATACTCTAAGGGCTTACATCTCACCATTAGCGACATATACTTGAGAAGGTAGGGACTCATCACACAAACCAAATAAAGTCATCCAATCAAAACAAATATTCAAACCGTCACGCATTCACGTACAAACACAAAGACACAGCTCTCACGGTAAATGACACGCACTAGCATTATATAAATTAGCAAGTATGACCAACACGTCCATGGGCAAAACTATCCCAGAACTATATACGATAAACATCTCGCATACGAAAGACTCATTTCCTCCCGGTAGGACGACGATAATAATACGGTCCTAGTCTAAACTTGGCCAGGCTCTCGTGATGATACATGTACCCGATTCGACATGCAATAAACATTACGCATCCAAGACTCGATCAACACATAGGACGTGGAGTACCCCAAATTCGGCAAAACTACGAAGGTGCACGGCGACGCAACCGTGGAATGGTGGCACATGGACCACCTTGTACTATACCCACCACTCCTGCTTTCATCATTTATTTAAAGTTTGTTACTATCTATTGAGCTTGTCGATAAGAAAGAAAATTAGACCAGCCGACTAGGGTCTCAACACCTTTGTCTTCTACGGTTTTCGTGGTGCAGGAGACGTTAGACGGGTCAAACGGGTTGGGTTTAAGTAGGATTTCTTCGAGTCGGGTCAATTTGGATTTGCAAATTGCGGGTCAGATAAGGTCGTTTTGGGTTTGGGTAATTTACGTTTAACTATTAACAAGTCAATTGCGGCCGGGTTCGGGTAGTTCGGGCTTGCAAGTTTTCGGGTTTTGGGTTCAGGTCATTTTTTGGGTGGGTTGTTTTTGAGCAATTTGGGGATAATAGTTGTGACACCCTCGAATTTGCGGAAAGATAAACAAGTAATTTAAATAAATAAAAGATGAGAATACGTTTTTAATTGGTTCACTTTAGTGAAAATTGGTAAATTTTAAAACCGGAACCTACCATTAAATATATTCATCATAACAAAGGTGTCTTAAAGAAAAAGGTTCATAACAAAAAGGAAATAATATTATACATAAGAAGTATCTAAAACGGGAGACATATCTCCCTAATAAATACGGAAATAAAAGAGTGTATTAAATAATACAATCCTAAGAACCGAATATAGGTCCAAGGTAATTCTTCACTTGCTAGCTCGTCAATGTACCCAAGTATGCATCACAAACCTGCCAACCGCATTAAATATAAACACGGAAGCCACAGTCAGTGGGGAGTAACTCCGAGTTCCTCCCAGCCACGAAATGTCGAGTTTAATAAACATGAATAACATAAAAGCAATGTATATGGAAAATACAAAACCTTAACATATACGATATGCTTTTCATGTTATGAAACAAATAAACTAACATATAACCTAGCATATGAAGGCTAAGCTACTCATGCAAACTATCATGTGAATCAGTTAACAACCGGTAATCCAAACTCTATCAACCTTAGCCGGCTTGCATCTCCCCTTCTAAGATTCATAGAATCATCAAACATGAAAGACCAATACGTCTAGAAACAGGCATAAGTTCTTAGCACAGTCAATAGTCGACTTATGTAACTCGAGTCTATACCACAAGGTAGGATAAACATCCTAGTCCTAGACTGCGCAGACCTAGCGACAACAGCTAACCCATTCCCTGTCTCATGACCAAAAGTACATGAGAATCTCTACTAGGAGACCCCCTAAGCAGAGTTGGCTAGTACTTAAGCCGGCTCCATTCCCAAAGTGGAAGCAATTAGGCAGCCATGCCCCGGCTTGGTATCAAAATCCCAGGCCAGTGACACAAAAGCTATCAAGCGGTGAACTATATACTCGTTAAATATAGTAAGGTCTATCAATGTCATGGTCTAAGGTGCTCATTTAGAATTAGAATGGTCAACACGCCATATAATCATAATTCTCTATGAGTACTTAGTCAACACGACATATATCATACAATTAAACAGTCACGGGAAAAAATTCCTATCATGTGACTAATTGCATATAAATCATATTCAAATATCATATCGCCTCATATCTACTAAGGCTCATTCATTCATTCATTAAATAAAACCTTACCTGAAGACAAATCCCCGACCCGAGTCCCGCGACTGGTCATCAGTCAAAACGGGGCTGACTAGATCTTAGTTTGACCAAACCCGTTTGGTCAAACCGGCTAGAAACAGAGTCTTAGCCATTTAGGCTTGAACATAAGAACATCATATTCATTTCATGCTATTTTATTCAAATTTCTAACATGTGCATTATTAATTCTTACGAAACCCGCTTGACTTAAAGGATATCAAATTAAACTACAATCCCATGCTATAATTTCTAACATGTGAGAAATAATAATATTATGAAAACCGTTTAATTAAATAATTTACTTATTAAAATTTCCCACTTGCTAAATATTACAAAACATGATATAATAATAACAATAAACTCAAAAACCGTCACAATCCCAAAGGAGGGCTCACGGGTCAGCCGGGCCTGGACTGGGCCGAGACTGGACCGGACCTGGACTGGGCCCACGGGCCTGGTTTGGGCCGGTTTTGGTCAACATTTCTAAAATCGTTTTCTTAATATTTCCCGCATGCTTAACATATTTAACACCCGTCAAAACAACAACAAAACAATCAAGTATCGACACAAGCCCAAAGGGCCAATTAACGGGCCAACCCAAGACCGGGCAACCGGGCCTGGACCGGGCCTGAACCGGCCTGAACCGGGCCTAAACCGGGTCTGTTTCTCGGCCACCCTTCACGGCCACCACCAACAACAACCCCAAATTTATTCCTAACATGTTTTAATCAACAACCATCCATTTTAACAACCAATTCAACCATCATTCATACAAAAATTATGATTATGAACAAATCATCCAACATGTCAAAAACACTAAATATGTTAAATATTCATAAAACTTAATAATAATAACAACCTAGCATGTTACTACTTAAAACCGTAAATAACAATAACATATGTGACATTAATTCGTCGAGTAACTCGGTAATCGTTACCTTAGCTAGCACAAAACCAAATAGCACCAAAATAAGACCTAAAAACCCGTCTACTAATCTTCTTCTAAAATATACGAGTCACCAAACTCGTCTTCATAATCTTCTCCTATAAGAAATGACAAAAATAACATTATTAGTATTAAAACTTGATTTCAACAATTAAAGTGTTGAAAACGATTTTGTCGGAATTGAAAATGAAACGTACACGGAGATGAAGAGCGGAGAGGAGACTCTAGAAATATAATTTAGAACGGATTTGGCCAAGTAACGAAGGTTTTGTGACGATTTTGCTCAAGAACGATCAAGAACATGAAGAACAATTGTGATTATATTAAAGAAGGTATTAAGTAGATATTAAGTTGATTTAATGTAAAATAAAAAGATAATAAGTGAGTAAGAGGGGAAGGTTGGAACGTGTAATATAGGGGATTAACAGGAGTCGGGTTTTGAACTTGTTGTTACGGAATTGACTCGGGTTTTATAAATATATTATGGTAAATATCTAGATATTATTAGATATTATGTTTGTTTAATCAAATATCTAGATATTATTAGATATTATGTTAGTTTAATCAAAAGAAATGAAAATATCTAATCCTAAGGACAAGAGGGAAGAGGCGTGTGGAAGAGGAAGAAATCGGGTCCGGGTTTAAGCGATTTGTTGCTGAATTTAAATTGACAGATCGATAAAGTTACAAATATCTTAGATATTTGTATTAGTTTAATCAAGTTTAATCAAAAGATCTAAAATGAGGGAAAAAAGGTGACTTGGGGCGTGTGGCACATGTAGGAGTCGGGTTTTGGGTTTGTTTCGGGACTTAAGTTGACTCGGGAATAGTTAAATGAAGTTCGGGTTTAAACCGTATAACCTACTCTTTAATTCCAAATAAATTCAAAATAATTATATTAAATTATCATAAATTCAAATAAATCGTAATAAATTAAAATAAATTAAATTTATTACTTTTCAAATATAATTTCGGTCTTTCAAATTACGGGTTGTTACAAGCCCGCTATATTAAAATGGGTGGACATGGATAACACTAGGCCCACTTTCATGGTATTGGACAAGCCATATTTGGCCTGCACTTTTTTTTCAACTCGTCTCACTAAAGACATGCACTATCCCTAACAAGTTGAAGACGAATAGTGTTTTATTATAAGGTTTTTGATCTCGTTTACTTAAAAATTAAATTAAAAAAAATACATTATTGCTAAAAAATTATACATATAAATTGTTATTTTTGGGTTTTTACGTTAAATTTTTTTTAAGATACTTCTAAAGCTCATAAAAATACATGTAAGCTTAATTATTAGAACTTAGAAGGGTTCTGATGTGACAATAAGTCTATCTTAAAAGATTAAAACAAGTCAAATACACCGTATTTGTATAGATAAAACAAGTCTTTTTGCTAATATTTATTCATTTTATTTTTGTCTTATCTATGAAAGTGCTAGTTATTTGACCTGTCTTAATTCTTAAGGTTAAGACGAATAGTACCCATCTTAAAGAAAAATATATGTTAATGTAATACATCATATTCGTGTTCCTTTTTTCTACATAGTAGTGAGAATAGTAAATCAGTGCTTCATCTGTACCCGTAAATAGTTTACATAAATAAAGTAAACGTAAATTATTGACAACGTCAGATAACGTAGGGAGTAACTGGCGTGGACGAAGGGAGGAGCAGGCCCATAGTAAGGCCCCCACAAAATCACAAATATATATATAGACTTTAGTCCTGAAATCCTAAAGAAACAACTTGCTACAAAAGAAACCTGAAGCACAACTGCACAAGTGAAGTAGTAGTAGTAGTAGTAGTATTATCAGGCGCAATTTTACAACTCCCCGTTCTTACGCATTTTCCTTTTAACTCCATTGCTCCTTCCTCTCTACTGTATATCTTTCTTCTCTTCCTTCTTTTTCTCCTCACATCGTCTCGCATTTTGTTCGCTTTTTTTCATCTTAATCCTCGCTCTACATTATTATACTCTATTACTATCTCCTCACCGCATTATTCCATATTATTACTTTTATTATTATTATTATTATTCCATATTATTATTATTGTTCCTCTTGATTATATATGATTTCTGCTAAATTTGAGTTTATAGATGCTACTGTATAATATGATAGTTTTAGGCGTTGTATGTTTTAAATCAGTATCATCATAATATATATGATCATTTCCGTAATTGCGTTTAATTCCAACCTACAACAACTAACCAAAACTGTTATTCCTTTTTTTTTTTTTTTGTGATTGTGGAATTATCAGAACATTTCAGGCTATTTGGTGTATTAAAACCTTAATTAGAAAACAATATCATCATTTAGTCATTACACTTGATTTGCACACTGATTATGATTTATTTTGTTCGCCCTATCAATTACTCCGTATTTTCGATCTATGGTCGGGTTACTAGGACTAGATGTACGCGACATTGCCCTCGTGATGCTTAAGAAACAAACTCGGTTTAATCAGAAATTAATACAAAAACAGGTGTTTTTTCGTTTTTTTGGAGAAGTTAATGGTCAAAGTTGATAATCGTAGGCTAGAGATGAGTAATTTTGGGATGGAGGGAGTACTAGTTACTATACTACTAAGCAGAGGCCACATTGTGTAACATTACGTGTAATCCTGTCGAACATTGACAGTACTAGTTAATGCCTCCTCAGGGATGATTTGGCTGATTGAACACTAAGCATTTAACATTGTTATAGGAATCAAATTAGTTCCTAAAATGGTAGTTTCGTATTCACGTAATAGTTATGTCGTTTTCTTCAAATTCATAATGGTAAAGTTGTTTAAAGATGACGTTGGACGAGGCATACTTGTCGTATTGTCCACGTCACACTGTCGCCCAACAGAATTCACCTAGGCAAGAAAACAGCTGTAATTTTGGACTGTCGACTATTGATACTCATAGATGAATGTCGGAGTTGTTGAGGAGATGTCTAACTGCTGCTACCGTTGCTATTATTTTGAGCACTCTCTTATTGTGTCTGCAGTCTGTAGCTATGGTGTATAACTATATATACACACACGTGGTTAATTGCGATACTTAAAGCATGGTATGCAAGAGCTATACACCTGCTTGCTATCCTGAATTGGGATTTGACTTTCTAAGTTTCTAGTATCAATGTCTTTCTAATTGTGCTATGATCGGGGTTTTGTTGCTGTTTGTCATCTTTAATTTGATTACTCACATAATTCGATATGCTTGAGATGTCTTATATATTTTCTGGTGAGGCTAAATGGCATATTTGGAATTCTTAGCCTAATTGTTTTCTCTGTTTTTATTGCAAATGGTTTAGCTTGGAAAGGTATGGATTATAGAAACATGAAGGTGCCTAAGATGCCTGGTCTCGGGGCAGTAACTGCTGTGGTTACTGTTGGAATTCTTGGTGCAGCTGCTCTTTATGGTGCTGCGAACAGTCTCTACAATGTTGAAGGAGGACATCGCGCCATTGTGTTCAATCGTTTGTACGGTATTAAGGATGAGGTGCCCCTCTCTGGCTATCTCTTTAATTAGTTTTGTGGACATAGTGATTTGGTGTTACGTTTTTAATATCTGTATTTTATATAGATGTTCAGGCAAATCTTACCTATAGGGCACACCTCTTCTTGTTTTGTAATTCTTGATTTTTAGTGCCCTCTTCATCTTTAAATGTCATCGTGGTTTCCATTTTACTCGTAACAAAGGAAATCTATCAATTATACCGTGCCTTATATTTCTATTTTCAATACGGCTATTTACATGGTTTTCAAATCTGGATTGCTCACTTTCTGCTATGATGTGCATTAATGAGGATATGTCATATGTAAAAATGTCCATCAATTCTGATGTTAAACATGGCTTAAGTCTCAGCACACATGTTTCCAGGAAGCTTTAAGGCTTTAAGTACACGTCCACAAATCTCAGACGATAATTTATCTACTAAGGATGCAGTTGAGACCATTGATGCTATGCACCTAAATTCTTTTACAATCAATAGATTTGTTTTACCTCACGGAAATATTGAATGCTTTTAAACTGTGTGTCAGTGGTCAAGTTCCTCAAAACGACTTGGGCGTATTTATGTTTCATTTTTAAGGGGATTACATAGACTCTGAAGTCAATCAAGGTTGCAATTAAAGAGTCTCAAAAGTTTGAGAAGAGTGGTGTGATGTATGAAGAAGATTAGTTAATATTAGAATTCTGAAGTCAGAAGACATAGGAAAAAATTTCCCCTTCGAGTTCTGAGGTTATAGGGCTACTGATCAATGTACCTATCATCTTGTTTATCTTCATTTTACTTTAATATCGTTATGCTCTGCTGAACTTTCCTCAAAACTAGTGAAATGTAATGGAAGGAGGTTATGCAGTCACAGTCCACGGTTTGGCGTTTACACGTGCCAATATGGCAATATGGCAATATACTCTGTTTCATGAGTAAAGGATCAAAGGAAATCACAATATCCTGAAGATTCATTATTTGAACTTTTACGACTAGTTTTTTTCTTTTATCAGTAATGCTCTTCAGTAATCTAGAGAAAGATCGAGGTCAAATGAAATACCGCAAAATTATTGTTTGAAGTGCTTCCTATTATGAAATAGCCGTATTGACACAATATGCAATTTTATTACGGTCATCCAAAAAGAAACTGTGTTTTCAACATATGGTCTAGGATACAGTTTCTGAAATATTAAATTTTTAAATATGCTGTGTAGGTATACCCAGAAGGCACACATTTTGCAATTCCATGGTTCGAAAGGCCAATCATCTATGATGTCCGGGCACGCCCCCATCTAGTAGAAAGCACTTCAGGAAGTCGTGATCTCCAAATGGTAAGCTACTAGGCTTTTATTATACCGTCTATAGCCTATTGCTAAAGAATACTTCAACAGGCATGGTCTAAGTTACATCCTCTTTTTCTTCTCTTACCCGATATCCTATTGATGCACCTGCTTTTTTATACTGGATTGTTTAACTGTAAACTTATGGGCTGAGACATTTTTTTGAATTTTGATTAAAAACATCGAAGCCGTCAACGGTCTTCTCTTTCCAATCCTTCTGGAAAGATTGTACTGCAGCCTCTGGTATTGATAATTGTGCTTTCTCTCCAAATGACCTGTTTTCCCAGAAGTTGTCACTGTTGGTACATGCCAATGTCATCACCTAAGTGGCAACTTACTTTCCTAACTACATCTCACCTCTTTATTCTTAACCATGTAAATCGATCCTATAAACAGTAATGTACGATTATATAGTTCTTGTGCAATGCTGAAAGAATTGTGTAGAACATTGAGCTCCTCATATGTTCTCAAGTTGAACTTTTTTTTTTTGGTAAGAGATACCAGTCTGTAACTCATACAGTCGTGCGATTTGTCTTCCCAGTCATTTGTCACTTCTGTATAAGCTGCTTTTCATTATCTCAAGGTCTTGAACTAATCAGAACGGGAAATGTATCATCCCACATTCAATCCCACGCTTCTAGAAATCCTGCCCTGGTGAAACTAGAAATTACCTGGCCTTGGTTTTGTGTTCCAAATGTTCTTTTAATTTTCTGCATAGGTAAACTTTAAATGTGGCACTTGGTACAAATCTACAGGTCACTGTTGGTCTCCGGGTTCTCACCCGTCCAGAACCAGAGAAGTTGCCTACAATCTACCGTACTTTAGGTACGAACTTTAATGAGAGGGCTTTACCTTCTATAATCCATGAAACACTCAAAGCTGTGATTGCTCAGTACAATGCCACTCAACTCCTTACTCAAAGAGAGGTAAACCACCGCCTTGAATATAGTGTTATGAACTTCTGCTTAAATTTTATATGTGAACTTTTACTCAATTTTGTTTGAGCAAATCCAAAAATAGTATCTATGTGTTATAATTACAAGGATAAGACTATGCATATCTGGCCCTCGTACCCTATTGGTTCGACCTTTCGACCCTACTAAGCAACCTAATTGTGATGTGCAGGCTGTCAGTCGAGAAATCAGGAAGATATTGACTGAGAGGGCGGCTGCCTTCAACATTGCTTTGGATGATGTTTCCATTACAAAGCTGAAATTCAGCGACAACTTCACTGCTTCGGTTGAGGCTAAACAGATTGCTGCACAGGAAGCTGAACGAGCCAAGTTTGTTGTTGACAAAGCTGAGCAAGACAAGAAGAGTGCAGTCATTAGAGCACAGGTTAGGAGGCTTCTACCTTTTCTGTTCTATTGGGGAATATAGATTTGATAACCAAAGAAAGTTATAATTAACATATGGTCATCTCATCATTTGATTTAACTTGGGTTTTAATCATGACACAAATTTTCCTTAATGAATACTCCGTACGTCTTTCAGAAATTTGAGTTTTATCTACTTCCCATGTTTCCAAAGTTTTGGTGCCAGATGCATTACTGTCATGGACAAATTTGAGTTACCAGAAGTCTAGGATGAGGCAGGAAGCAATAATGAAAGATGAAGGGTATTCTGGTTGAATACGTGATGCCCTTTTCTTTTCTAGATTACAGAACTGCATATATCACTAGCTCTTGTCATATATCCTTGCATACCCATTTGAAACACTCAACAATCAAACAAGGCTACGACTGTCTATACTTCATTCTGAGCAAAAACACCAGGATTTTATTTATATAAAATAGTCTAGTCAGATACTTTGATACACATCCGTATTGGTTTTCAAATAGTCCTAACTGACTCAAATCACATAGTTTCTGGGTGATATTTTGCTAATTTTGTGTCATTTTCCTGTGCATTATTTTTGACAGGGAGAAGCCAAGAGCGCTGAACTCATAGGCAAGGCGATCGCCGAGAACCCAGCATTTATCACTCTCCGAAAAATTGAAGCATCTAGAGAGATTGCAGAGATAGTGTCGAGTTCCAGAAACAAAATTATATTAAGCTCCAAAGATCTTTTGCTGAACCTTGGCACTTTGGCCTCTGAAGGTAAGGTGTAAATCAAGTAGGGGTTCGTTCTGCAACATGTTTGAAAGTGTTGAGAAGTTTGAATCGTTAGTCGATTGTCAATGCTACAGCCTCTTTCTACTTAAAATTTAGCAGATTCTTGTGAACTTTCAGCTATTGCTTTTTTTTTTTGTGGCGAACACTCCGTATTATAATGTAAGTGCTTCGCTTTGGACAACATATGTCATCAACTCATGCTAATTAGTGAATTCCTATGAACCTATTTCCTGAAGAATAGTATATGGGTTGTGCAGCAGAGTGTCATTTTGCATATTGATGTTACTCACACTGTAGCACAAACTTGCACAACGTTTCCAAACAGGGGAAAAAAAAAGCACAAAGTTACACAAGAATTTGTGGTGGGTGAAAGAGTACAGTTGGTGAATATGGTACCTTCAATGGAATTTACTCTTCAAATGTCAAGAAAATAGTTTTAGAAATATACTGATTTCTAAGTTGGTGCACTATAATTGGATGAAATTGTCCTGATGCAAAACAACCAGTTTGAAATGTAGGATTGCGCTTGACGCGAGTCCCGCTTTATCTTACGCTCGTCGCGAGCTGCTTTTTGTGATCTTATAGTTGTGTGATTGTGTCCACTTTCATGGGTATTTCCATGAGTGGGTCTTGTTTTAGACGGGACGATCCGTCTTATTGTTTTAAACATGTCAAATCCTCTTACAAAAGTGTAACTGGGGTAAGTGGGCGGATAATGGATAATCCCCCCACTTACTCTTTTGTGAGGGGCTTGCCCTGTCTGAAGCAATAAGACGAATCACCCCGTTTGAAACAAGAATTTGTGATTCTCTATTGGGTAACTTGAGTTTTGGATATGTAATATAGTCAAATTTCATGTAACTTAATGATGTTTAGTATTGGAAAGTGCATTTTTATATACGGATTTTACTCTTTCACATACGACTTTTACAATATTACCCTCGTCATTTTTACATTCGCTCACACAATTAATTTTTTGGGTTTTTCTCTTGTGTACCCTCATGTTTTTTCATTTTCTACTTTATACCCCTCCTTTTCTGTAGTTCTTCTAGAATATCACTAAACTTAATTATAAATTATAAAGCATGACATAAACTTGCTTAGCCGTCTTGCTCCGTCAAGTAGATTATTTGGACTGCTTAGTTGGTACCAGGGAGTCAATGACATGGATTACATTTGATAAATTGGTACCATGTAAGCAATGACATGAATTGTTTTAGGAAAAGCATACATATTCATTGAAATTCTTACTAATTCATGGAGATAAATTCTGGAAAGTTATGGAATTGACAAAAAGTAGTACAATGCAACTACTTCATAAGAATGACTAATCTATACCCTTTAAAAAGGGAGAAACTCAAGTTACTATGCTTATGAATAGTCTTCCCATGTGCTCCCTGTTGGAGCCAGTGTCCTCCACAGTTAGTGCAATAACATAAATAAATCTCTGTAGGTTCACAGGGTATACTTTGTATAATAATCAGTTGATTAACGTTTATCAATAACGGTTGGCTTGCTAGATAAGTTTGACTTTATTGTCATACAGATGGCGGTGATCACTGTCCCTACAGTCACACCTAAAGGATGTGATTGAGAGATGTGATTATTTGAGAAAATAATCATATTGATGCCTTATTAAATGACTAAAAGGTTAGTCGGTGTTTTTTACTAAAAGGTTAGTCAATGTGATGATGATATAATTATTTAATAATGATTAAATAATGTTAGCTGAGACGAATTAACTGTAATTCGTAAATTGAATATAAAATGTTATATTTAATTGTTGAATATAATGTAAGCTAATTAAACATAAACCGTTATAATTAATTAGCAAATTATAAATATAAAAATACGGATATTTATACCTAATGATGTATTATAATTATGTCGGTCCATGACAAATGACGATTATAATATATTACATTATATTGGAAGCTAAAATGACCAAAACCAAAAGTGTCCAGATACACTCTGTTTTCAGTCAATGGGTGGTTATTTTTGAGGAGAAAAATATCTCCCCATAACCCTAGTGGAGCCGTGAGAAACAAAAAGGAAAAAA
>JAIUZE010074576.1:26845-78025 GCA_022085475.1 Heliosperma pusillum | reverse complement strand
AGAGGTAGTACATCTGATAATGTACTTTTTGAGTTTTATTAACAACTTTTTGAGTTTTATTTTACAGAATATGAGTTTTACTATAAAGTTTTTGAGCTCGTTCATTTAAACATTAAGCTAAAAAAATATCAACATTGCTCAAAACCTATACCTAAAAATACAATTAACTAGATTTCAAGCCCGTGCGATGCACGGGTCTACATTAATGTCATTTTCATAAATTTTCTATAACAATTAACTTATAAAGATAAAAATTTTAAGAATTAAGACTATAATAAATATAATTTTTAAGAAAATAATATTGATATATTGATTCAAATTCTATTTTAAACATATTTTACCAACTTTGTCAAGACTTATGTTATGTTTGATCTATATTATGTCCCGAAAAATATTAACATAACCCTCTCATTCACATCATTTAATAGGTTTTGACAACGTCAAATATTGTCGTGTCTAGTAGTGATTTTTAGAGTCTTTCGTTTTACTTTTTACGGGTCATTAGCTTTGTTTTATGTTAATTTTAGTTTTTGTAATAATGTTAGTATTTAGTATTTTAAGTCAATTTTGAGAGTCAAATCCTGAAAGTCAATGAAAGTCAAACCCGAAAACCCGAGACCCAAAAACCCGGAAATTGGAGTGAACTAGCAATGAATCACCAAGGTATGAAGACCAAGCCCAATGGGTCAATGGAAGTCAAGGCGGGGCCAAAAGACCATGGGTCAACGAAAGTCAAGAAGGAAAGCAAGGGAAAAATTGGGCAGTGCTCGACGCATCCTGCGTCGTAGGACGCAGCCTGCGTCGTGCAGGACGCAGCCTGCGTCATTTCTCAGCACGGGATTTCTTCATTTTCTCGTCTTGTCTTTTGGAAGCCCACCTTTCAAGGCCCCTAGGTTTGCGGACCAAGGGTATAAAAGAAGAAAACTGAAGAGAGAGAGGGGGCATCAAGCATACAACATTGAAACATCATATTTTCCTTAGAATTTTCTCTACTTTGTTCTTCAACTTTGGCTCTTGTAATTTGGTTTTATTTAGAAATTGGTTGTAATATGAAGACTATGGGTAGCTAATCTTTCTTTGCTTAGTGTAATTTGAACAAGTTCTTCCCTTTTAGCATTGTAAGACCTTTTAATCCTTCCTTATCTATTTAATTCCATTTTCCTATGTTTGAATTTCATTGTTGAATGAATTGTTGTTAAGACTAACCATCTTAGTAATTGTTTGTTTGATTAAATTGCTTTGTCTTGATGAATTTGGTTGATTTGTCTTGATATTTGTTGAAGCAACTTTGAAAGATTGTAACTTTGGTTTAAAAGTTGGAATCTTTTGAGTGGAATTTGGGTTATTGTGTATTTAGGACATGGTTTAATGTTTTATTACATGATTCTAGCATCTATGGTTTTGTGCTTAAAGCTTGCATCTTTATTTATGCTTATGTTTTAATAAGTATGGGTTTAGTTGTATTGAGTCATTTATGGATGGTTTAATTCATTTGTGGCTAGTTCTTAGAAGTTTGTAATAGATAATTAGAGAAAGGAAGGAAAGAAGGGTCTTTACTATGTTAATTGTGGGGGAACTTGGGATAATTGCACTAAGTTATTTCTCCATATTTGAATCTTTGAGTATTTAGTTGTTGTTAGTAATTTTAGACTTGATAATCATTTCTCATGAAAAACTTTCTCCTTATTTGTTATCTACATGTTTTCCATTGTGAATATCATAGTTTGTAATTAATTTAAGTCTTTGTTTTGATTAGTATCTTAATTAGTAATTAGTGTCTCAATTTGTGATTAGAGTCATTAATTTTGTCAATTGATGTTTTGCAAGAGTCTAGATTAGATTATTTTAGCTAATACCGCTTTCCCTTGGGTTCGATCCTTTTCTTACCCTTACTACCCTTTTATTTAGGTTGGTTTGAGTCTAGATTTGGTTTTATAAATTGTTATTTGATTTAGCTAATTTGCGGATTTAACGACACCGTATTTTAGCCTATCAAATTTGGCGCCGTTGCCGGGGAAGGCAATATAGCTAAGTATCAAATTGAACTCTTGTTAGTGTCATATTTTGTTTAGATTGTTTTTCAAATATTTCTTTTTGTATTGTTTGTAGGTTACTTGGTGTTGAAGTTACTAATTGTGTTGTGGAGTTGTTTTTAAAAGTTTATGCCTAGGTCACAAGAAGGACTTGGTGACCAAGACATTGACCCGTCCTCAAGTAGCATTTCCAATTGGTTGTTTTCGAATCCCCTCTATAGGAGACCCTTTGGGAGGGAGCCTAGTGAAGAGGAGTTTGGGAACAATATTTTTCAAGAACCACAAGAGCAAGTGTTTGAGTCACCTCCTAGGAGACCACCACCCTTGAACATCATCTACCCACCCGAAATGGAAGATAATAGAACTATTGGTGAAATCCGGGCAAGAAACTATGAAGAGCAACCGTTGTGTATCGCATACCCTCCCATGGGGGATGTAAATTTCGAGCTCAAGGGGTTCTTTGTCCATAATTTGCCTAGATTTCATGGAATGGTGGGGAATGATCCCAATAGGCACTTGGCCGAATTCCACATGATATGCCAAGGGGCCATCCCTCAAGGAGTGACCGAAGACCAATTTAAGCTTAGGGCATTTCCATTCTCTCTACAAGATGCCGCTAAGGAATGGTTATTTTGTCTTCCGGCCCATTCCGTCACTACTTGGGTGGGTTTGAAGAAGAAATTTCTTGAGAAATACTACCCGGATTCAAGGCATAACCATTCAAAGAAGCTCATCACTACCATTGAGCAAGACATGGGGGAAACTCTCTATGACTATTGGGAGCGATTCAAAAGCCTCGTGGCAAGGTGCCCTTATCATGGGATGTCGGGGGACGATCTATTGACGGCCTTCAATGAAGGATTATGCCAAAACGACCAACGGATGATTATAGCCGCCACCGGAGGTGGCATTGATACACTTAATGTGGCCGAGGCCAACAACATTATTGAGAAGTTGGCTATGAACACAAGAAGCTACGGGAGGAAGAATGAAAGGGGAGGAAGCTCTAGAAATGTATCTTCCATGGAAGATCCTTATGCCTCTCAAAATCACAAAATCATGCAAGAGATGGGTGAACTCAAAAGCATGGTGTCCAACTTGGTTGTCAACAAAAGTAGCTCATTTTCTCAACACCCCGAACAACTTGAATGTTCATATTGTGGAGGTGACCATGCTACCAATACATGTTACATCATGATTGAGCAAGGAGCCACCATGGAGAGCGTCAATGCCATGGGGTATGGGAATTACAATGCTAGAAACCCAAGTGGTGGAGGAATGTATAACCAAGTGGGAAATCGTGATCTTTTGGGGTGGGGAGGAGACAAGTCAAAGAGTTTTGAAAATGGCCAATTCAATCACTTGAGAGCCCAAAATCCAACCCAAAACCGAAACTCTAATTTCAACCAAAATCCCCAAAGAAATTTCAACAACCCAAGACCCAACAACTCAAATTTTCCAAGTAATTCTCAATCCCAAAGACAACCAAACCAAGGTCCAAATCAAGGGAGTTCTTCTTCTCAAGGGAACTTGAGTGACATCTTGCAAACACTCCTTGCCAATCAAGAGAAAGATAGGGAGGAGGCAAGGAGGGATAGAGAGGAAGCAAGGAAGGATAGGGAGGCTAACAACCTTAGGGTGAACAACTTGGAAACCCAACTATCCCAAATGGCCTCAAATTTGTCAAAATCCCAAGCCTCAAGCTCCACAAGATTCCCATCTCAAACCATTCCCCCACCTAGGGAAAATGCTAGTGCCATGACCTTGAGGGGAGGCAAAGAGTTGGAAGTAAACCCCCTTGGAAAAGGAAAGGAAAAGATGAAGAATCTTGAGATGGAAACTTTGGAGATTGAAGACCAAGGAGAATTGGTGGTTGGTCAAGAAGAGATATCGAAGAATGAGAAAGGGGGATCCACAAGCAAGGACCCCAAGGGAGACACTTCAAGGAAGGGCAAAGACACTATTGAAGATGATGAAGTGGAGGAGTACATACCGGAAGTCCCCTTTCCTAGTGCTTTGATAAGCACTAGGAAGTATGCCAAGGAGAATGACTTATATGAGACTTTCCGAAAATGTGAGGTAAACATTCCTCTTCTAAATTTGTTGAATAGTGTCCCTAGGTATGCAAAGTTCTTGAAAGAACTTTGCACACCTAGGAGAAATCCTAAGAAGGGAACCCATAAGGTTAGGGTGAGTGAACATGTGTCGGCCATTTTCAAACAAAATTTACCCAAGAAATGTGGAGACCCGGGCATGTTCACCATCCCTTGCACTATTGGGGGAAAAAGTTTTAAACGTGCCATGCTAGACCTTGGGGCTTCTATAAACGTCATGCCTCTATCTATTTATGAGACCCTAGGCTTAGGACCTTTGTCTAAGACCGGGGTAGTCATTCAATTAGCCGATAGGTCTAGTGTCTTTCCCAAGGGCATGGTAGAGGATGTGCTAGTGGAAGTTGATAATCTTGTCTTCCCGGCGGATTTCTACGTCTTAGATATGGAATCTAGCTCTAGTGCCACCCCTCTCCTTCTTGGTAGGCCGTTTATGAAAACTTCAAATACCAAGATCGATGTTTCAAACGGGTGCTTGACTATGGAATTTGAAGGGAAAAGATTAACTTACAATATATATGACTCCATGAGGCACCCGAGTGACCATCAATCTTGTTTCTTCTTGGATATCTTTGAGCCATTAGTGAATCAAATGTATAAACTTTGTGATAGAGACCCACTCGAGGTAGCTTTAACTAACCCCATGGAAGAGGAAGGTTTGCGTTTGTTGTTGGCCGTTGATGTGCAGGAATGTCTTGAAGACTTGGAAAGGGAAGAGCCCATAGAAACATATGAGGAGCTCAACGTCATAGCAATGCTGAAAACTGGGCAAGGCAGTGTTCAACGCAGCCTGCGTCGTAGGACGCAGCCTGCGTCACGACGCAGCCTGCGTCCTGAGCTGGCGAACTTGTCCGAGTTGTTTGCCTTGAGTATTCCACTCCACAAGCCCCTCCCTTCCATAATCCAACCTCCGAAGGTCGAGTTGAAGACCCTCCCAAGCCATTTGAAGTACATCTTTCTAGGGGACAAGAACACCCTACCACTTATCATTTCAAGCACACTCACCGAGGACCAAGAAGACAAATTGGTATCACTACTTGAAAAGCATAAGGAAACATTTGGGTGGAGCATAGCGGACCTAAAAGGGATAAGCCCGGTGACTTGCATGCACAAGATACGGCTTGAAGTGGATGCCAAACCGGTCCGACAACCCCAAAGGAGGCTCAATCCACCCATGGCGGAGGTAGTGCAAGAAGAGGTAATTAAGCTATTGCAAATGGGTATCATTTTCCCTATTTCCGACTCTCGTTGGGTTAGCCCAACTCAAGTCGTACCCAAAAAGGGAGGAGTGACGGTAGTCAAGAATGCACAAGGAGACTTGGTCTCCACCCGACCACAAACCGGTTGGAGGGTGTGTATTGACTACCGCCGCTTGAATGCGGTTACATTGAAAGACCATTTCCCGCTACCATTTATTGATCAAATGTTAGAAAGACTAGCGGGAAAAGCTTTCTATTGTTTCCTTGACGGGTACTCGGGGTATTTTCAAATCCCAATCGCACCCGAGGACCAAGTCAAGACCACATTCACATGCCCATTTGGTACATTTGCTTATCGTCGTATGCCCTTTGGTTTGTGTAATGCACCGGGAACTTTTCAACGGTGCATGTTGAGTATTTTCTCCGACTATGTAGAAAGGATCATAGAAGTATTCATGGACGATTTCACCGTCCATGGGGACTCCTATGATGCATGTCTAAAACACCTTGCTCTTGTCTTAGAGCGATGCCAAGAGTCTCATCTCATTTTAAACTCCGAAAAATGTCATTTCATGGTGACTAGTGGCATCGTTTTAGGACATGTAGTGTCGGAAAGGGGGGTTGAGGTGGATAAGGCTAAGGTTGACATCATCAAAACTTTACCTTATCCCTCTAACACCCGAGACATTAGGTCTTTTCTCGGACATGCCGGTTTCTACCGGAGATTTATTAAGGATTTTTCCAAGATTGCTAACCCCTTATGTAAGCTTTTGCACAAAGAAGCGGAGTTTGTTTTTGATGACTCATGTAGGAAAGCATTCGATGACTTGAAGGAGAGATTGGTCACCGCACCAATTATTCAAGCACCCCGATGGGATCTTCCATTTGAAATCATGACCGATGCAAGTGACTATGCATTGGGAGTGGTTTTGGGTCAAAAGAGTGACAAGGGACCCCATGTGATCCAATATGCTTCTACCCTCTTGAATGATGCTCAAAAGAACTATTCCACGACGGAGAAGGAATTCCTTGGTGTGATTTATGCTCTAGAAAAATTCCGATCTTATCTCTTGGGCACAAAGGTGATCATCTACACCGATCATGCCGCCATTAGATACCTTGTGGCAAAGAAGGATGCAAAGCCAAGGTTGTTGAGATGGATTCTTCTTCTAAGTGAGTTTGATGTGGAAATAAAAGACAAGAAAGGGGTGAAGAATGTGGTGGCGGATCATTTGAGCCGGCTAAACCATGAAGGAAGACCATCATGCCCTCTTGAGGAGGTTGAAGGAGGTCTCCCTCATGAGTCACTTTATGCTATACAAGTGGAGGAGCCATGGTATGCTACCATGGTCAACTATTTGGTGACAAAGCGGCTTCCAAGCCATTTCTCTTCTCATCAAAAGAGCAAAGTCAAATCCGATGCAAAGTACTATACATGGGATGATCCTTACTTGTGGAAGTTTTGCCAAGATCAACTTGTGAGAAGATGTGTGCCCGAGAGTGAGATCCCTTCCATCTTACATCATTGTCATGACTATGCTTGTGGAGGACATTTTGGGCCACAAAGAACCGCTAGAAAAGTGCTTGAATGCGGTTTCTTTTGGCCAAGCCTTTTCAAAGATGCCCACAAATTTGTAAAAACTTGTGACCGATGTCAAAGGGTGGGGAATTTGACAAAAAGAAATGAGATGCCACAACAACCTCTTCTATATTGTGAGATCTTTGATGTGTGGGGAATTGATTTTATGGGCCCTTTTCCAAATTCCGGTGGTTATTTATACATCCTCTTGGCGGTAGATTATGTGTCAAAATGGGTTGAAGCAATTCCTACCCGCACCGATGATGCCAAGGTAGTAGCCATTTTCATTCAAGAGAACATATTCTCCCGGTTTGGCTTTCCAAGGGCTATCATTAGTGATAGGGGTACCCATTTTTGCAACAAGGTGATTGGAGGCCTTCTCAAGAGGTATGGGGTGAATCATAAAATTTCCACGGCCTACCACCCACAAACAAACGGGCAAGCCGAACTCTCCAACCGTGAAATAAAAGGAATACTTGAAAAGACGGTTAATCCGGATAGAAAGGATTGGAGCAAGAGGCTAGTTGATGCGTTGTGGGCATATAGGACCGCTTTTAAAACCCCCATTGGCATGTCCCCATTCCGTCTCATCTATGGCAAGGCTTGCCACCTCCCCGTGGAGGTTGAGCACAAAGCCTATTGGGCTATCAAATCTTTCAACCAAAACCAAGATGAGAGCGGTATGCACCGAAAGCTTCAATTACAAGAACTTGAAGAAATTCGCCAAGATGCTTATGAGAACTCTTCCATCTACAAGGAGAAAACAAGGAGATGGCATGATGGGATGATAAACCGTCGAGTTTTCAAGGAGGGTGATAAAGTTCTTGTGTTCCAAAACCGGTTTAAGCTCTTTCCGGGCAAGTTGAGGTCAAGATGGTTTGGACCTTACACCGTCAAGAAAGTGTTTACCCATGGAGCTATTGAAGTGGAGGGGCCCGGGGATGGAAAGCTCCTCAAGGTGAATGGCCACCGTCTCAAACACTACTTCCAAGGATGTGCCCGGGAGGGGGAAGAAGAGGTCTTGCTTGAAGACCCCGTTTATCAAAGTTGAAAAGCTTGAAATAGCTAAGTCGAGCCATCGACTCTAAATAAACGGCAAACCGTGTACATACTCTATCCTTGTGAATATTTCTTTGAAGTTTCTTTGTTAATTCTTAGCATTTGAGTTGTTTTCAATTAGTTAGACATTGCATCAAACAAAATTTTTTGAAGTTACTAACGGTTTTGTGAAGTTTTGCGAGTTTTCGGCCGCCTCGGGATGCGTGCCACGGATAAAAAGTTCGGGAATCGATGGAATTTGGATATTGGAGGTTATTATGGACCATTGGAGTGAAAATGCAAGTTTGGAGGTGTTTGGAACACTTAGCAAAAATTTTGCTAAGTGCAAAAGCTAGAACCACTCGGCAGTGCAGGACGCAGCCTGCGTCGTAGGACGCAGCCTGCGTCGAATGCAGTTTTCAGCATATGTTCTATCTTTTGCCCGTGTTCTTCATAAAAACAAAAACACCATCTTCTTCTTTCTTTTTCACGAAAAACACCCCAAACCAACCCCAATCCCTCAAAAATCCATCTTTCTCCCTCAAATCTTCCAAAACTTTCATCAAAATCAATCCAATTCTTCTTCCTAATCATTATTCTACCTTCAATAACCCCAAAATCAATCTCAATCACTAAAAATCTCAGAAAATCCGTTTTGAAAACCTAGATTTTTTTCCTCAAATTCGTTTTTTCGGATCTTTTGCTGGGTTTTTAAGGTTGTTTGTCGGATTCCCTACCTTTTCTAATCATCAAGGAGCTTGAATCTTGTGGAAAAGCAAAGGTATAACTTCATACTCAAACTTTTTCATTGTTCTTCAAGTTTTTGCTCGAATTAGGCTAGATATAGTCTTAGGTTGAGTTCCCCCTTACCCTTGATTGATTGTGTAGTTAGGATTGGACAAAGTTTTCTGAGTGAGGTAAAGAAATTCAACAAACACTAAGTTCTTGAGGTGTAGAAATTGTTGCACACCAAGTGTTTGTTGAATTGCTGGAGTGAAAAATCTTTCGAGTGATTGCTTGTTGTTTGTTGTAGTGTGTTGTTTGTTAAATTTTGCAGAAATTGCACCCAAGATCTCTAAATTGTTTGGCAAAGGGAAGAATAAGAGGGCCGCGGTGAGTGAGCCCGACATCGAGGTGGAAGCGGTGTTCATGGGCTATGAAAGGTTGCAAGCTCAATATAAGAAAATTTGGGATAAGCTAACCACACAACCTCTCGTAGCCACCAAATTCTTTTGCCCAACCACCCTCCATGCCTTAGGCATGTTCAACTTGACAAGGGACATGCTAGCTAAAGTAGGGCTAGAGGCTTATCTCGAGCCAACCTCCTGGGATTACACCTATAGGAGTTTCGCATACGAGTTTCTAGCAACCTTGTCGGAGTTGGATGTGCCCGAAGGTGAGGAGAAAGCCTACCGATTCCGTTTGAACCAAACTTGGCATAATGCCCCAACTTCCGAAATCCGTCAAATCCGTCAAATCACCAAGCAACCCGAAGACATTAGGTGCCCCAAGGGCAAAATGCATTTCATGTGGAGTAACATTACCAGTGACCACGGCCCATCTAAAGATGCCAAACTTTCAGCCATCACCCACCCCGTACTCCGCCTAATCACAAGATTCCTTACCACCATTTTCAACTCCGCGGGAGAACCCACCAAAGTGCCGGAGAATATCCGGCTATGTTTGTGGACTATGCTTCCGGAGGGGGTAGGGGTCCCGGATTGGGCCGATTTGTTTTTGAGAGCTTGCATTAAACATAGGCAAAAGTCGGCAAGGGCAAGCATCCATTGTGGGGGGGGGGTGATTTCTTTCTTGGTGAGGCATTATGAGGGGGGCATTGGTAATGATCAAGCGGTGAACATTTGTAGGGGGTTGACAAGATACAACCGACTTGGGCTAGAGGAAGTTCATATGTTTAAGACTAGCAAAGAGCAACCCTTGAAAGGGTTTTGGTTGGGAAGTGACGGGCTAAGTTACATGAAGATGCCTAGACCTCAAAACAACCCCTTACCTAGAGGACCCGCGGCGTGGGATTTTTTGTGTCCTAGGGAGGAAAGTTTGGGGGTAAGTAGTGAAGAGGAGGAGGAGGTAGAGGAAGTGCCTTTGAGGCAAAGAAGGAGGGTAAGGAGAGAGGGTGGTGAGGGAAGTGAGCATTTGAGAGAGGAGATTGAGATCCTTGCAATTGAGCAAGGACCTTCCCAAACCACCAATTTTGAACAACAACAATAACAACAACAACAACAACAACAACAACAACAACAACAACAACAACAACAACAACAACAACAACAACAACAACAACAACAACAACAACAACAACAACAACACCAACAACAACAACAACAACAACAACAACAACAACAACAACAACAACAACAACAACCCCCACCATTTCATTTCCAATCACCATTCCAAAGCCACCATGATACCGACACCCCCATGTTTGATGCGGAGGGTCGTTCTAGCACACCCGTGGAGCCATGGCAACAACAAATGGCTAACTATTTTGCTAGCACCAACGCCGTTTTGAAGCATATTAGTGGGAGGGTGGACGATTCGAACACATGGCAACAACAACAAGGTAGTAGGCTTGAGACATTGGATGATTGGCACAATGTGGTGGAGGAGAGAGAGAGATTGAGAGGGGAGGCCGAGAGGGCTCAAAGAGAGGAATGGAGAAGGATGGTAGAAGGGCAAGACGAGGCCCGCCTTTGGAGGGAACAACAAGATCAAAGGTGGCGGGAACAAAATGAAATGTGGACCACCCAAAATGCTTGGAGGGAGCAAGCTACAAGCCACTTTAACGTTCAAAATGAGCGCCACCACACCTATCTTCAAGACTCCTATGAAGATGCGGTGGCACAAGAGGACGTCTATGGCTTGGCTAGCTCTCTCTTTGGGATGTCCATACAACAAAACCCGGGCTACCCTTTTCCTTACACCCAAGCGACCCTTGATGAAGGCATGGAGCGAAGAAGACGGGTTAGAGAAGAAAGGGAGAGGAGGAGAAACCGAGGAGGTGCCTCGGGGTCTTCTCGTTTCGACAATTGATGAGGTAACATTTTTCTTCTCTCCTACAATGAGGACATTGTGTATTCTAAGTGTGGGGGAGAAGATTGTACATAGTTAGTTTGTTTTTGATGCATTGTATTTTATTTGTCTTTATTTTGAAGAAAAAGAAAAGAAAAAAAAAAAGAGGAAAAGAAAAGAAAAAAAAATGAAAATCCCGGCTAGGTGAAAACCCACAAGGGTGGGCACCTAGGCAAGATTGGGAAGGTGGCCGAGGACGGAATGAAAACCCGAAAGGGCATTCCGGGCAAAATGAAGAATCGAGTTGCGAGCCACCAATGAAAGGAAAGGAAAAGCTAAGGTGAAAACCCGGAAGGGCACCTTAGGCAAAATGAGGGATTTTCAAGAAAAAAAAATGGAAAAATGAAAAAAATGAAAAAAAAATTTGAGCATAATACTTTCGATGATGAGGATTTTGGAGGCATAAGAAGGGAGTGATAAGGAGGAAATTGGAAGGAGGCTAGCTTAGGACTTCCTTTATTTTTATTTTTTTTTAGTCACAAAACTTGGTTCCAAATTGGTGGTTTTTCTCTTGGTGGTTACTTGGTTGTGCAAATTGTGTAGTTTGGGGCCAACCTAGTAACCATGCATTACACTAGTGGAGTAATAAGGGGGTGATATAAGTAGTGGAGTTGCATGGAGTTTGGTGATGAAGGCCATCTCGCTATGCCTTGGGATAAGGCAAAGATGGTCATACTACATTCTTGGGAGCTATAAGAAGGGAGGAATTATGTGAATTGAGTCGGAGTTGGTGGTGTGTCGAGTCTTGTTAAGAGGGAGTTATAAGTAGGAAGAGGTAAGGGAAGAGTGTTAAAACAACATTGAGTCATTTTTTGTTTTAATAGGTGGTTGTGTTTTGAGGGAGATATAAGAAGGTAGTGGTGAGGGAAGAGAGGTCATTGCCTCCGCATGCTATGTTTGGACTTGTGTTTGCCTTGCCAATCTCGAGTTTTACTCGGGACGAGTAAAAGTCCAAGTGTGGGGGTATTTGACAACACCAAATATTGTCGTGTCTAGTAGTAATTTTTAGAGTCTTTCGTTTTACTTTTTACGGGTCATTAGCTTTGTTTTGTGTTAATTCTAGTTTTTGTAATAATGTTAGTATTTATTATTTTAAGTCAAGTTTGAGAGTCAAAACCCAAAAGTCAATGAAAGTCAAACCCGAAACCCGAGACCCAAAAACCCGGAAATTGGAGTGGGCTAGCAATGAATCATCAAGGCATGAAGACCAAGCCCAATGGGTCAATGGAAGTCAAGGCGGGGGCCAAAAGTCCATGGGTCAACGAAAGTCAAGAAGGAAAGCAAGGGAAAAACGGGCAGTGCTCGACGCAGCCTGCGTCATCACGACGCAGCCTGCGTCGTAGGACGCAGCCTGCGTCGTTTCTCAGCACGGGATTTCTTCATTTTCTCGTCTTGTCTTTTGGAAGCCCACCTTTCAAGGCCCCTAGGTTTGCGGACCAAGGGTATATAAGAAGAAAACTGAAGAGAGAGAAGGGGGCCAAGCATACAACATTGAAACATCATATTTTCCTTAGAATTTCTCTACTTTATTCTTCAACTTTGGCTCTTGTAATTTGGTTTTATTTAGAAATTGGTTGTAATATGAAGACTATGGGTAGCTAATCTTTTCATTACTTGGTGTAATTTGAACAAGTTCACACCTTTAGCATTGTATGACTCTATAATCCTCTTCTTCTTTATTTAATGCAATTTGTTTATGTTAATCTTTTATGTTGAGTGAATGAATGTTTGGTTTGACTAGCTTGACATTTTGTTTACTTGATAAATGCTTGTTCTTGGTAGGAATTGTCACCCTATGCTTGAATGTATGAAGTAGACTTGAAAGGTTTCATCTTTGGTTTAAAAGTTTGAGTCTTTTGAGAAATAAATTGTATGTTGTGTGATTTTTACATGGTTTAATGTTGAATTGCATAATTCTAGCTTAATCCTTTGGTTGAATGCTTAAAGCTTGCTCCTTTGTTTATGCTTATGTTTTAATAAGTGTGGATTTAGTTGTAAAGGGTCGATTTGGGTGGTTTAATTCATGTTGGCTATTTCTTAGGAGATGGTATTAGATAAATGAGAAGAGAGGAAGAAAGGAGTCATCTTTGCTAATTGTTGTGTTACTTGGGATAATTACACTAAGTATTTTCTCACATTTTTGATTACTTGCATTGAAGGTGTTTGTGCTAGTGCCTAAGCTAGATTTTCATATTTCATGTTAACTCATCTTTTTACCCAAACTCCCCCATTTATGTTTTCCTACATGTTTTCCATTGTGAATATCATAGTTTGTAATTAATTTGAGTCTTTGTTTTAATTAGTGTCTTAATTAGTAATTAGTGCTTTAATTTGTGATTAGATCCATTAGTTTTGTTAATTATTATTTTGCAAGAGTCTAGATTAGATTGTTTTTAGCTAATACCGCTTTCCCTTGGGTTCGATCCTTTTCTTACCCTTACTACCCTTTTTATTTAGGTTGGTTTGAGTCTAGATTTGGTTTTATAAATTTCTATTTGGTCTAGCTAATTTGCGGAATTAACGACACCGTATTTTTAAGGCATCGCCCTGGGCCCTACTTATACTACATCTGAATTAATTGCTGTGTGTATTGATTATTATATCAATTTTGAATTTCAATTTTAACAATATTAAGTCCATCATATAATATACATTTATTTACCTATGAAACTGAATATATATTGTCCAAAGTTCGATTACAACAAATTACAACAATTGGTAAAAGTAAAAATATTACAATAATTGGAAAAAGTAAATAAAAAAGTTGAAATAAAAAATTGAAAGTATATCTAAATTAAAAGTATCATTTATTTTATAATTTCAAAAATTAGGGAAAAAATCAGTTTAATCAGATAATTAAATGTAGTTGTTCCGTAAAACTTTTTTAAATAAGAAACACAAAAATTAGTTTATTTAACATAAACGTTTTTTTCCTTTATAAAATAATGAACTTCTAATTTTAAAGTATGTAACAAAAGTTTATAATTTTCAAGCATATAATGATGATTCATATATCCTCTCGGATATGGATAGAAAGCTAATCATCTTTATCCCTTCATCTTCATCTTCCCTGATCAAAAACATGGATTAGATATGATTATATTGACGAGGATTGATCAGAAATGTGGAGTATGTCAGCCTAAGTAAAAGGATGAGGGTGGCTTTGATTGTGAGGCGGAGATTGAGAGGCGAGTGAATGGCGTAGGGTTTACAACTGATTGAGCATGGGAGTGTTTATAGTAGGCTGATATTGGATGTGGGCCATAGTATGTTTTAATCGGTCCATATGAATGATTGGGCTGATATTGGTTGTGGGAAAAATGGACATGAAGATGAGTCATGGAGTTGAGAGATATGGCTACTATCCGTTTTAAGTTGATGACGAGTCATATACTATATCACATGATGATAATAAAGACAAAACTTTTAGTATTGAATTTGCTAAATAACAATTGAGATAATTTGGTATGTATTGATCCATCCTTTAGCTCAAGACAGATAACATCCGTCTTAAATAAGATCGAATTTGTGATTTAACAACCCAGCTCAACTAATTACAATAACAAATTCAAATCAATTACAAAGACCCAAATTTGACATACTCAATATATATACAAGAGAATATTATATATAATGAACATGCAATAAATTAATTTATATACAATGGTATATCTAACACTTATTATAACAACTCCCTATAAGAGAGCGTACTCTTATGCTCGGGGTCGGAAAAGGTATGATATACTCCCTTTGAAAGAGCGAACTCTTAGAAAGGAAACTTTTGCTATATAAAAGCTTTTGCCATAATATATCGAAACCTTTGACCTTAAATATATAGAAAATTATACGTAAAAATTATGATATAAAAATATTTACATTTTATAATAGAGATTTTTTGTTAAATAATTTTATAAAATAAAAATAAAAATATATAATATATAAAATGCAAAAAAAAAAAACGTTTATCCAATGAGTATACAAAACATCGTGTAAATTATTTTATTAAATTTTGATTAAACAATTCTCCTAAAAGCATACCCATGCAATTTTACATGGGTTTAAAACTAGTTTCTCTTATATTGTTACCAATTTAACGTATATCATGCATTCATTGTTCACACATAATAAATAAGGGGTCATGGGTAATTCATAAATTGTCAGATAAATGTATAAAAATAGAAATTTATTTGGGTAATTCGTAAATTGTTACCAATTTCACTTATGTCATGCATTCATTATTATGTAATCATAAATGTTCAAGCATTATGTATGAGAATGGTAGGTAGAGTTGTAATCAATGCATTATTTGGAATCACAAATTCTCATTTGTGACGGACACTATCTGTCGCAAGCTTAAGACGGATACCATATTCTCTCACAAAATACCCATCAAGGGTGAGTGGAGAAGCACATGGGGGGTGCCCACCTTATCCCCTCTACCCATTTCCTCTCACAAAACACCCGTCGCAAGATCCGATTCATCGCAAGCAAGACCTACTGATTTGGAATATACATGTACATCCGTCTAACTGAGTGTTTTGGGATACTAAACACCACTTACACTTAATATGGGTATATTTGGGATCCTAAGCAAACAAGTTAACAAGTTAACATGTGACCCTTTCTAGACAAGCATACTCATATGACTTTTCAAAGCTACTAGTTTGTTACACATTTCTAGTGGCAGGTACAAATACATGTAAAATGATCTGAATTATGTAGGACTCATATAAAATGTGTGAGCACTTATTCCTGTACATGAACGGGTTTTTCAAACCCAAGTAAAGTAGGCATAGAACCATGTTTTTAACTTAAGAGGAGAAAAATATCGCTATTTTATAACTTAATGCTAAAAATTTATGACGAAAATTGTCATTCTCTAACAATAAAACTGATGGTAACTTAATCCTGAAATGTTTATATTTGATCGTAAAATTGTTACATTTTATCTGTCTAAATATTAGACGGATTCAACCATTTAGAATGAGAATTTGCGTAGAAGATATTGACGAAATAAGAATTTGTTGTTGAAGATGCTGGGTTAGGATTAACTTGTCCAAACGCATGAAGCAAAGAGTCATGGCATTACTGCCATACCTACTACAAGTGAATCATTAATTTGTCCAAACGCATGAAGGAAAGAGTAATGACGATGGTTTTTTGGTTGCAAATCATTTTGTTATTGTGAAGGTTGAATTTAGAAAAAAGGATTGTAATTATGTGATATAAAATAGTTAATATACCCTTCATTCAATCAATATATAGATGAAAATACCTACAAGTACACGGTTTTTTATTATTCTCTCTGTCCCGTTTATTTTTAAAAATTAAAATAGGGTACATTAATAGAATCGAAAAAATTAATTGGATACTCAAATTATTAGAGATGGACAAAGATACCCCAAATTTTGTTATGATAATTGCATTTGACAAGTTGGAGATTTAAGGACAAACATGTCATATACTCTCTCTGTCCGGATCAATTGTTGTAATTTCATTTTGACAGAAAGACCAATGAAAAGTGGGGGACTATTTGTGGTTCCACTTAGTGATGACAAGTGAACAATAGTCTCATTGAGTAATCAAATTACTCATACACATCCTTCCAACTTTAAAAAGAACAATAATTGACTGAGACACCCAATGTAAGAGGACAATTGATCGGACAAAAGTAACTCCTAAAAAAGAGTATATTGGGACGGGCCACCCCTCAAATATCTAACGAAAAAAAGTAAACAAATAATGCTTAGTACGGACGAATCAGTTCGCTACTTTATCAAAAGATTTTGTGTTTAATTGGAAGATACGAATTACTCCGTACTCCCACTTGTTCTTCATGAGGAGTACTTAACCCGTCACAAGTTTGCGACGGATCACCCTGTCGCAAGTAAGACTTTCTGATAAATATTTGATCGAATTGAATATATGAAAATCTTTATTTGTAAAAGGTGAAAATCTCTCATGTAATATGTTTATTTAGAAGAAAATATGGAAAATTGGTCCTATAGTATAATGTCCAATGTTTTTTTTGATTTTATATTGATTAATTATTTTCCATTTGTGCAAATTTGACTGATTGTATGATTTTGTATACTCGATATGAAAATTAAGTACGAAGTTTTATCAAAGTCTTGTATACTCGATATGGAAATTAAGTACTATTATCAAAGTCATCGCAACTGAATATTATCGTTTATTTCCTTGAACTATACTACTTCGTACATATACTAAAATCATTACTTTTTCATCGGCCATGATATACCATAACGTGTAATATATAGTCTATTAAAATTAAAAAGTTTTAGTAAACAAGAATGAAAATTCAAAAAGTCAAAAATACACAAATTTTGGATTAAATTTCGCCATATGAAACATGCTATTATTCTTAACGGATTTAGTTAATATACATTTATAATAATTAACCGCGGCGAAGAGAGTATGTATATGGTTCATTTCGAAGAAAATATAGAATTTGATATGGTATAATACTATAATGTCATATTTGTATGAAAGTCTTCAAAATATCCTTTCAGTTGTAGTATGGGGAATAGGTGAACTCTATAAGTACACTACTAATGCTTCGTAAATTTATGAGAATTTATGTCATTATTACTCTTAATTGCACAAACGATTTTTCTCATCAATGTATGATTTGGGGGGTTGACTCAGTGGTCTAGACCAAAGACCATACTGCATTGGATCATTTGGTCCAGACTAGACTAGACCATGTTTTATTTAGTCCGGTCCACGGTCCACCTATTTATCCTAATTTGGTCTTCGGTCCAGTCCTGGACCAAATCGAATGGACCGCGGACCGAGCTATGGACCAAACTTATATGTCAAAAGAATCGTAAAATTTGTAATATTATTGATTTTATATCCTATTTTATTTACATGTATTATAGGATACATTTATTTATGTACTTAAATCTATTAAAAATATAATCTTCCCTACTCTGATCGTTACGAACTTTTTGAGGTTTAATTTTAGATACTACCCTATGTCGATCACAATCAGATTTGGTCCATTTTATTCGGTCTAGTCCGGTCCACGTGTTTTTGTGGTTCAGACCGGGCCTGATTAATATTAAATGGTCTCGTCCCCGGTCCACCATTTAACCCTTATTTAATTTTTGGTCTAGAGAGTTTGGTCTGGTCCGGTTCTGTACTAATGAACACCCTTGTGTACGATAACTTGTAGTTAGACCTAGCAAAAGCAAACCGACCCGAAAAGGCTGGCCAGATCCGAAAAGGCTGACCCGAGACCCAAAACTAACCCGAGTTTCAAAACCCGAATATAACCCGAAACCCGAATTAACCCGCCCCGACCCGAACTTGACCCGAAATGCGTCGACCTGAAACTGACCCGACGACCCAAAATGACCCGATCCGAAATCACTAACCCGAAAAAACCCGAAAAAATATAACTCTAATTAAACAAAAATACTTGAAATGACTATATGCACCTTTTTTTTCTTAATTATTGACCGAAAATGACGAAGACCCGAAATAACCCGACCCGTTGACCCGATCAACTTACCCGAAAATCACCCGAAACACGAAACAACCCGACCGACCCGAACTATCCCGATAATATGATAGACCCGAATTGGCATGACCCAAATTGGCCCGACCTGAACCTGATCCGATTGACCCGTTTCCGAGGTGTACTTGTAGTGCATAGTGCGTCAAAAAGTAGCTTTTGTTTCAAAAGGAACGCAAAATCGGATAAAGTGATCCTAACTTATAACTTCAGAATTAATTTTGGCATATGAAACATGCTCCAAATTATTCTTTATTACAAATTTATTTAAATTACATGGAACTATAATGATACTGAACTCAATACGACACTACAAAGTACCAACACACCTTGTGTATTAGTTACAGAGTTAATGTCGAGTTAGCAATCTTTTTCACAAAATACAATATTGAATAAGTAACATCATAATCAATTCTAACTTGAATCATCTGGTCAACAAAAGTTTTAGGCAATTTAGGAATGCCAACTTGTACAAGAATTAAGGTACAAGTATCAAATTTATTCATTATTACGTCCAACAACGTACCCTTGGCATCGTCAAACGATTCACTCTTCACCTTTTCACGAACAACGTCGCTATCATTGACAATTTGCTCAAAATATCCGACACAATCGTTAAGCGCATTTACTAACCTTCCGTCAGATTGACGGGGGGCAATGTCTTTTGTGTCGATTATAATCTTTCTCGTGTCACCTACGCCACATTGTAGGGTTGCTTCGATAACATTAGCAATTGTCATAATATTCATATTGTGGCCAACTTTGAACACGCACTTCGAACACGCACCGGGGTAGTTTGCAAAGCCGCACACTAAATTGACGAGTTTAACATTGACGGAGGCTTGGACAAAAGAGCATGAAATAATACATGTCAAGATTATTATGAGAGTAATGATGATGGTTTTTTGGTTGCAAATCATTTTTTATTTATTAGGAAGGTTGAATTTAGAAAAAAGGATTGTAATTATGTGATGAATATATAATATTTAATATACCCTTCATTCAATCAATATATATAGATGGACAAGTACACGGTTTTTGATTATTCTCTTTGTCCCGTTTATTGCTTAAAATTAAAATAGGGTGTACATTTATACAATCGAAAAAATTACTCGGATACTCGAATTATTAGCGATGGACAAAGATACCCCAAGTTGTGTTATAATAATTGCATTTGACAAGTTGGAGATTTAAGGGCAAGCATGTCATATAACACCTAAAAAGAGTGTATCGAGATATTTTAGAGTGTTTTTAGGGCCATTCTTAAAATATATAACAAAAAAATATTAAGGTAAACAAATAACGCTTAGTAAGGATGAATCAGATCGCTACTTTATCAAAAGAATTGTGTTTAATTGGAAGATGTTAATGAATTTGGTGGGGTATATAGAGTATCTTTATGGATATTTTTCTTTTTGGTGCAAATCTTTATGGATATCAGATTAATTTTTTCCCCATTTTTCGCAAGATCAGGTTGATTGTCCTATTTGAACATAAAAACAGGTATGAAAAAAGCACATGATCGGATTTATGTCGGAAAGATTTAGCTTATTCTGTAAAAAAATTAGAGCTTTCATTTTCCTGTTTTAGTCCACAATAGGCATAAATTTTATTTACAAACTAGGCTCAATTCATTGCAAACGAAGTTAAGCGGTCAAATTTTAAAGTTCGCTCATTCTTTTAGTTATAGGAGAATTTATCAAGCATTAATTAAAACTTATATATTAATACAGAGTATAAGTTATTGCAAATAGAGGCCTATCTTTTCAATTTCGCAAACTCGCAAAGTTATTTTGTCATTTTTTATTTACTACGGAGTATAAGTTTTATTAAACACCCTCATTCCAGAATCCTAGATTCGCCACTGCCTTGAAAGTAAGATATTAATCTTTTTATCTCGGTCATTTATTTACCATTTATATTCATTATGAGGGATATTTTAATCGAGGATAAACAAAGGATTGGGACAAGAGGAGTATAGTATATATTGATGATCACTATTTATACACATATTTTATGCTTCCCTTAGATACATATAACTCGATTTATCGTCTTTCTTTGCTTGTTTCTATGCTATTTTAGCTAAAATATCGATTATGTCGTTTCTGTTATGTTTTAATGCAGATTGGATGCATTTGGAGCTTCTTGAGTAGATATGAAGCATGGCGGAGTCGGATCGTAGAAGGTTAGGCATGGAAATCGAGAACGAATGAGAAGACATGAAGAAAAATCAAGAAACGAGCCAAAAGAAGGATGCTCGATCGAGCAGAAGCCCCTTGCTCGATCGAGTCGTGGTGATGGCTGCTCGATCGAGCATATTCACTCTGCTCGATCGAGCAACCCAATATTTTGACGTCTTTCGTATTTTCCTAAACTAGTTTAACCTAATTAATTAGATTTGTATTATAAAAGGAAAGCTCGTCTTTCATAATTAGGTATGCTTTAATATTAGAAACTCAACTTTTCTTTGCTTTGCCTCTGGATTTTAACATCAAGACGATTGTCTTTAGTTCAAGCTTGTAATCGGTATTCTTCAATCTTTCTTCGTTATTCAATTAGTACCTTCTAGTTCTTTAATTATTCTTTGTTAATCCTTTTATTATTGTTAATTATGTTTACTTTATTTATTATCGTTGTTATTAATACTGTTATGAGTAGCTAAATTCCTATCTAAGGTTGAAAGGGGATCTAGGATTGTTAGAAGGGGTAGACTAATTAATTGAATTGCAATTGCATGGTTATCATTTGATTATCGTTTTAATTCTAGTGTTTGATTATTGGCCAAGATTAATTAACTAGTCTCGCGAATTAGGATTAACACCGACCGGGTTAAGACTAAGATAGGCTACGATAATTGAATAGAACTCGTTTAATGATAGCGGTCGCATGTTAAATTGTAGATCTAAAGGGCGTAATTGAGTCGACCGATCTTGTGACCTTAGATAACTTTATTGCATGATAGTTGATTACACCCTCATCCCTGAATAATAATCTTAGTGAACCTGAGACCCTAGATTTTTAATCTTATTGTTTTCAATCGTTTATTGTTATTGTTTGCTTTTATTGTTATTGTTATTGTTATTGTTTGTTATTAGTTTACAAAATCAATCTCAAAACCCCGAAATTGTTACTTTAAGAGACGAACCTAGTTTAACAGATTAGAATACTATCGCCTCCCTGTGGATTCGATACCTTGCTTACCGCTGACTATTAGTTAGTAGTGATTTAGGTTTACTTTGATTAAGGTGACGCGACTTTAACCTTATCATATACCAAGTATATCATAGTAACTTTACATGGACTACTTGTATGTTCGTTTTCTAGTTGTGTCTCTTGTTTGGTCTACCATAAATTCTCATTTGTGACGGGCATATTCGTCGCAAGCTTACGACGAGTCAAATACTGCCCATGTGGGGTAGATAAGACAAAAGCAGAGTGCCTTGGGAGTAGCATTCTGTTTTGTCTTATCTACCCACATGCGTAGTATTTGACCCGTCGCAAGAGAGACTTATTGTTTGTCTAATTTAGGAAAATGATATTAAAAATACAAATTAATTTAAAGGGTATGTTACTTTCTCTATCTCACAAATATGGGTGACATTAGAAATTTATTAGTTGTGCATTTTCTATATTTAATACAACAAGTACCTTGGTTGCAAGCCATTATGGCAAGGACTTTGAGTTTACAAGAGATGCATATGACGCTTTATTTGTAATATGTTCATTTAGAAGAAAATATGGAAATTTGGTACAGTATCCTATCGTATAGTGTCCAATGTTTTTTTGGATTTTATATTTTATATTGATTAATTATTTTCCATTTGTGCAAATTAGATTGATTGTATGATTTTGTATACTCGATATGAAAATTAAGTACTCCGTAAGAAGTATTATCAAAGTCTTGTATACTCGATATGGAAATTAAGTACTATTATCAAAGTCATCGCAACTGAATATTATCGTTTATTTCCTTCAACTATACTACTTCGTACATATACTAAAATCATTACTTTTTCATCGGCCATGATATGGATATACCAGCCTTAACGTGTAATACATAGTCTATTAAAATTAAAAAGTTTTAGTAAACAAGAATGCAAATTCAAAAAGTCAAAAAATACACAAATTGATTAATTTCGCCATATGAAACATGCTATTATTCTTAACGGATTTAGTTAATATAGAATTATAATAATGATACTGAACTCAATACCATGACACCTGTAACAACAAATTTTGTATTGCAATACAACTGTAACACAAAACAGAGAAACAAATGAATTTATATTAATATCAGAAAGTTATGTATACAACCTCTATTTATCCTCTGATTATACAACGTTACTAAAGTACGAGTCTTCGATCTTCAAGGCTCGCTTGCTTGATTTTAGCTTCTTGAGAGGGTCGCGTTGACTTGAATCTCTCTTCGATGCTTGAATTTGATTTGAGTTTTCCTTGGGTAGGCGGCACGATTTTGTGGTGCTTGTTGACTACTTGCGAAGGAGATTTGTAGAGAGAATTTGAGAGCTTTTGATGTCTCTTTTCTCTTCACTTTGACAAAATGAGTTTTTCTCTTGTAAAGTGATTTTTCCTCCCCTTTAGAATGGTGGAGAACTCTCCTATTTATAAGGATTTCTCCCTTGGTTAATGGACTTGAAGACTTGGGCTTTCTTCATGAGCTTGACTTGTTGGGCCCAATTGACTATTTGTGGGTTTGACCTCTCAATTGAGCTCAATTGACTCTTTTGTGAGCTTACCTTCTTGTTGGGCCCAATTGACCATCTTCTTTGCTTTAGGACCCAAATAACCCAATTTGGAATATGGGTCGACCCGGATTCCATTGATCGGGACAAATATAATTAAATTAAGCTAAAATTTGATATTAACTTAAAATAATTCATTTTAGTTTATTTTCGGCACTTTAATAAATTTTCCGTGCCTACAAATTGCCCCCTCGAGACCTTGTCACGTACACCGTTTGGGGTGTGTTGACGTGGTGAGGTCTCGATCTTTTTTTTGTTTGACTTGGAAGTCATTGAGCACTTAACTTGTCGTAGGAGTACTCATTTTTTTTTCATGACTTGGAAGTCCACGAATACTTTTACTTATCGTAAGAGTAGTCATGTAATTTTTTTATCTTGCCCCCTTTTGTCTTGACTTGAAAATCCACAAGCCTTTAGCTTGTTAAAAGAGTGACGATGTAATTTTTGTTTGACATAATCACGTCATTTTTTTTTAACGTCGGGTTCACCAAAAATTTGTAACAACAAATTTTGTATTGCAATACAACTGTAACACAAAACAGAGAAACAAATGAATTTATAACAACATTTTACTTTTGACTCAATTTCATACATTTATTCAATATATATGACATGTATACTAATCAAATTGAATTGGCTTGAACGGTTGGAGTATACGATGGGGTATCAATCTATGTCGCGTTATCGAGTAATTCGTCAATAATGGCAAAATCAGCCGTAACTCGATTCATCCGTGAAATTAGAGCTGGTGGCAGCGTAATTCCTTCCTGATGTAGAAATTGGGTGCAAAATGAAAGTTTCTCATTAATCTCCGTATACAACGACGCCTTTGCTTCGATAAACAATCCATTCTTCACTTTTTGGCGAACATGGCCGATATCACTCACAACTATTTCGAAAAATTCGGCACAATCTTTAAGCCCCACGGTTACCTTTTCGTCAGTCTGACGACTGGCAACGTCTCTTGTGTCGATTACGAGATCGTTTGTGGCACCTACCGCACATTGCAGGATTGCGTCTATAACGTTAGCTATTGTTGTAATTTCCGTATTACGGCCAATGTAGTAGACGCAACTAGTACACGTTTCCTGATTGTCGTAGGTGACACCGCACATTTTGTTGACGAGATTCTCGTCAACATAGGCTTGTACAAAAGATGATGTAATACATGTCGAGATTAATATGAAAGTAATTAAGATGATGTTTTGGTTGCAAATCATTTTGTTGATTATACTTTGAACTCCCTTCACTCAATCAACCATATATAAATGAAGATATATACATACAAGGTATATAATTAGGGAGTAGTACGTTACCTTATAGAGAATTGTGTTCATATAAAAGGAAACAGTGAATTTGATATAATAGTGTACGATTTTGGAATCAGATTATTTATTTCTTTTTGCGTTCACAAGATCATATATAGATTATACAATTAGGTAGCCAAATGCCTCACCATTTGTGCCGCCAAATCACGCGAGTTTTGCGCGGCCAACCGTTCAAGTTTTTTTAACGAACGAGCTTGTGATTTTTTTTCCGAGTGTCCCTAATTCGGCTACAATCATGTCCATTTTCGATTAGTACATCTACTTAAGTAGGTTGTAACTCTCGACTTTTTTGTACTCAGCGGAACACTCGCAAAAGGCTTCATTTGTAGCATTCAAGGTTCATAAAGCAGGATATGATACTCTATGTTGGGAGTGTCCTTTTCATTAAACCAACCCCTACGCATGGCCATTTTAGATTAGTAGGTGTTTATCGATTCTGCGTCTTGTTTCACGTCACTTTTAAGTGGCTGTTAATTGGCTGTTAACCTATAAACACGCCATGCATGGTGGAAGTTCTCGCCCTCGCAAAGCATCCCATTGTGCATCCAAATCTATTTCGCTAAATGTTTTTTCCCAAATCCTACACATTTGCAATGATTTCTTTTTCCCGAGCGCAGGGAAATAAAATCTACTATAAGAAAGCCGACAAATTTCAGCGCTTGCTTTCTTCAACCAAAAATAAAAAGTTACATATAGGTTGACATATCAGAGTCGATTATTATAGGAAAAAAAATCATGATTTAAAATTGATAAATAAAGAAAAAAAGAAAAACAACAGAAAAGCCGCAATTATGAAAAATCAAGTGGTCCTGCATGGTCTAGTCCTAAAAACTTAACAGTGGAAACTCATCACTTGTATAGTTGGGTGCCATGGAAGACAAATACACCTTTTTTCAACTCTCCTACTTCGTTTCATACCTGCGTAGGCCCGCCTTGGCGGGCACCATTCTGTTCAACGCGCTGGTAACCCTCGGAGCCCCTCCCAGCTGGGCCTCTGGGCCGACCTGAAAACTCCCCCGAACCTCTGGAGTCATTTCTACCATAACCACGACCTCCACTAAAGTTCCCACGCCCTCTAAAGCTTTCGTTCCGGAATCCACCCCTTGAAGAAGGGTACCTTCCTCTTCCATTGTTAGGGCTCGCCGGACCTGAGACATGTAACAATAACTCATCAGTGCTATTGAGATTTTTATTATAAAGGCAAGCCTTAGAATTATAGGAATTCTGTTGTGACTTCAAGAGAGGAAATTGTGATCGCAATATGCAATTTACCTCTAGATGTTGTTCTCTTCTCTTCGATGGTGGCTTTACGCGTCCCTATTAAAATGGGCGAGGCCTGAAAGATGGCACGGATAAGTCTTACATTAAGTATTTCAACTATTTATCTATTCTTAGAAAATCTTCGTACAAGTATCATACAGAAATATTATCTCTTCTGTGCAAGGGGCTTGCAAAGAAAATTTTTATGCCGACAGGTTTTGAAACCAAGTCATGCGTATCATCGCACAACAATTTGCCAGCTAGAATAGAAAACAGAAGCTGTTATAGGAAACACTTGAGCAAACTCTAATTAGAACAAGGCTTGCAATAGTTTAGCGGTTGAGGTCGTCGTTCAGGTATAAGCTATGTGACTCGGACTCCCTTGCGGGTGGTAAACACGGGTACTTATGTTGGCAGCATGACTCAATCATTCAATTATTTAGACATCGGGACTTCATCCTAAGATGACAATACGGTTGTGGGGGCATGTCTTCAAGAGATAATTTGTTATAATTTTAAGTGAAATAAAGACATGTTTGTGAAATAATCCATAAGACTTAAAGCATTAAACATCATATTTCACACACAGCATTTTTTCTGCTACTTGTAATGCGAGTTACCCTTCTGTCTCTTTCTGGAAAAAAATGGCAGAAAGGTAAGGTTCGGGTACGGATACCATACCCATAGCCTAGACCGTTGTGGGAAACACCCATATCGCCGTATGGTCCTAAAGTGAAGAGCTACTATAACACAGGGTATAAGCCATAAGGGTATACACAGGTGTTTAAGAAGAAATGATACAATCTGAACCGTAATGCTCAGAAAATGTTAGTAGTATATTCCATCCGTTCCCAACTTATTGGCTCATTTTGTGTTTGGGGTAAAGTTGACAAACTTCGGCATATTATTGGCTCATTTTGTGTTTGTGGTAAAGATTCCGCCTGTGCATTACGATGGAATTTAGGAAAGTGGACAGCATTATTTCTTTTAGTAGTGATACTGATTAGTGAAGTAGCCATCATTCGTTGCTTATCATCAGCAAAATTTTCAGAATAGGCTGTCTAAAAACTCTCTTTGTGTCAACACAACACAGGAGCAGCATCCAACTAGAATTATAATTATTCCAGACGAGTTACAAAAAAAATATCACAAATAATTAGCACTTAATAACCAGCAGCGATTTCAGTGGGCGTTCATGGGGTTTAATTTCAGAAAGGATATGTAGAATTTATAGCTATTTAAAAACCAATAAAGTAATTACTCCTTGTCTCCTTGAGGTGAACTGATCAAGGGTCAAGGCAAAGTAATTACTCCTTGTCTGCTTGAGGTTGCCTCGACTCATAGCATGAGTGTTATTGTCCAAATTTTTTTAATTTTTATAACCACTGAATTTCTCTTTCTCCAAGTATCGTAGAAAATTAATAAGCTTTGCAGTCAAATAGTCTATTTGATGTATTGTTGCACATAGTAATCTGGGCTTTTTTCTCTCTTTTCACAAACATATACGATTAACATTGATTTTGTTAAAGTTGAATTTTACTTGTTTACACTTTTGCCGTGAAAAATATTTGTGACAAAAACACGAAACCCCATTACCAAAATCCTAGATCCGCCACTTTTAATACCCTTCGATTGAAAGAACCTTCATTTTTCATTCTCATTGACATTGAAGAAGAGGTTACTAGCATTAAGACAGACAGTAGGACAAACTCAACACAGATGTTATAAATGTCACAGTTGCACAGAAAGATCTTGCTCCATACCTCAATAGCAGAATTCATGGATTCCATTGCTTCAAACTCAACAAAGCCAAAGCAAAATCCTTGCTGAATGGCAGAAAGAAATTGATGATGTTATGAAACGATAGAGAGCAGAGGACGATACAAACAGCAGCGGATCAAGATTGGCTGTCAAGAACAATACCTTATTGCTTCTCACTTGAACACCTCCTTGCTTAATTGGCCCAAATTTTGCAAAAACTTCGTCCACTTGTGCAGCGGTAGCACTTTGTGGCAGATTTCGCACGTATATAGAATAACCTTCAGCATAAAAAAAATAAAAATAAAAAAAAATCAAAATCAAAACACAACTCAAAATCATCCAGATTCAGTAAAGCTTTGTTACAAAAACAAACAAACTCATTGTCAATCAGGGATACCATTTGGGTCCAGCTAAAAATGGATATTGCACTGAAGCTGCCCCCTTGAAGCGGGTATGGGTAGTGTTTTGGCTGGTGGGGTAGTGAGTATGGGGATGGGTTGTCCCATGACGAGCTCTGTCGACAAGTGTTCTATTTAATTCCCACCTTACATTAAATAACCATGTCCCGCTGGACGAGGGTAAAACTAAGAAGTTATAATTGGGCTACAGCCATACAGTTTGTCCAAAGTCTTCTAACATCACCTAACTGTACACTCCAACCTTAATCCTGTTAAACCACTCCTCCCACGCTAAAAAGGAAAAAAAAACTGTTGAGATATGCAGCACATCTCGTGGACGCAGCTGTGACCATTAGGACTTCAATTATAATATGTGACCTGACTTGTGTGCTCCTTGATGAGTAGTTAGTCCATTTTACAAAGAGTACAAACAAAACTGCAAATAAATCCACACGAGAACACAAACTACACACATAGGATGTTGTTCCAAGTCTTTGACTCATTCCATGCGGTACATGAGCTAAACTTAGTTTCCAGCATCACAAAAAATGGCGTGTAGAATATGACATGAAGAAGATAAGACCAAAAGAGTTGAATCAAGCACCTTCATCGAGGACATCGATCTTTTCAGGTCGAGCGTCACTTTTTGAAGCAGATACCTCAGATACTGGAGTGGGTTTAACAGAACCACTTGTTTCCTGGTTGCTGCTGGGACGTTTAACATTAACATTCTTGGCAGGTGCTCTGACTGGTGTAGGTGATGGATTGGTCCTCATTGCCTTCAACTGTAATTGACAGTCTTAGTTTTAATGTCACTAGATTCAACATCAAGCATTCAAGAGACAAAGTCAACGTTAAAACTTACAATCGATGCATATGATCTTTTGGGCTCATCCTCTTGATAGACAGATGGCACTAAAGTAACAGACACATTTTCAGTCTGATCCAACTGAGTTGGTGGTGGCTCAACAACCTCCTCTTCATGTATTGATCTATCTACGATATCTGAAGGATCACATACTTCTGGCTCATTAGTAAGGTCTTCCTCTGTGAAGGTCTCTTGGACAGGTTCAGGAACATCCGCAGCATGACTAGGCTGCTCTGGAAACAAAACAAAACCAACTTGTGAATTTGGAGTACAACTGAATAACAAAAGAAAAAACATGAAATCGTAAAGCCAGTTCCTTAATGACTCATACCCTAGATGTACGCCCCCTAATCCCTGTGTTATGACCCAAAAATAAAATTGCATTGCAAAATTCATTAGTGGTATACTACTTTACGATACAAGAAGCATAGAAAGTATATTGAGACATTTTGCTTTTTATAACATATTCCAAAGCCGAAGAATAGTGAGCATTTGCACCACTGGAAATAGTCAAATAGATATCACTAGTGAATAAAAACAGCCAAGTTACAGGTAAGAAATAAAGCACCTGGCTCTGGTGTCTGAAGGGCAGGTTGGACATTTTCAATAGTATCATCTGCTGGAGCTGAAACAGCCTCCTTTGTATCTTCATCCTCAACATATCTAAAGACATCGTTCAGGACATAAAAGCCTTTTTCTTGTGGGGCTAAAAAGAATGATTGAGCAAATTTCTTTTTCAAATTGTCCCTTCCAGTTAAGTATCCAGTAACAAGGACGACCACGCCATCACTCAAAGACTGTTGAGCGTCAGCAGTCTTTATCTCCGCAATAAAATCTTTGCAATTTAACGACAGAATCTTCTCATCAATTCCCTGCAGGGGTTGTTTACACTTCTGATCATGCAAATTATTTTGAGACAATCATTAACAAACTGAATTTAAAAAGAATTTGCATCAAAGATTTATCGAAGCTCATGAGCTTAGCTTCAGATTATTAGAGGACTTTCACCACGACCAACAACAACAATACCCCGGTGCCTCAATGGCTCCCACAAATTGCGGGGTAAGGGAGGTCAAATGTACGAAGCCATACCCTTGTGTTAGCAACACAAAGAGGCTGCTTTCGAATGATCCAATATGAAACGTTCAAGAAGACGAGAACTGCATCGAAGGACTTAGAAAATGTAGAGGACTTAGAAACCCAAAATGTATGACTTCTCCCTATAAATATCCTAAATTCAATCTTTAAAATTAAACTACGACCAAGTAGGTGCTCTCTTTCTGCTAAAAAAAATAACAAAGAGGTTCGAGAATCACGGACGTCCTTAAATCTCACGGTATAACACGCAATGAAGCCCATCATCAACACGAAGAAAGAAAAAAGGTAAATAATAACGGGAAATGGAGAAAGAAAATAAAATAAAAAGGCCACCTGTATAATAATTTTGTGTTGCCTAACACGGTATCTCATGTCAATGGATACGAAATAACGAAGTAAATAATAAAGTAGAATCACTAAACAATAAGGGTGCCACTTCATATACAGGGGGAAATTTAGATTTTGTAAATCTAACGGACCCGATATTCTGATGACTCACTCATGACTGTACTGACAGATCACAATTTTATAACATTTGTTCAGAACTTCATACAGGTTAATCAGACCCAGACCCAGGTTAATAACAATTTTATCGAGCACATGTCTTGGCGTAAAACGCGGCTGCTTTATGGGGAAAAAAATGGGTTCAAATAATGCGTCCAATGTCTTATCCATGACAGAGTGTCAGAAACGAGTGTGCAAAATAATATGAAGGGTTGAACGTATTTTTCTCATTCTTATGTATATCGCATGGGCTGTCAATTTGACACTTAGGTAACATACCCAGATGCAAGGAAAAAGTTGGACAGCCAACTCTATTCTTAATTTACAGAAATTATCATTAATGAATTTGCTGCACCTTTTACCGCGAAATCTAAAAAGTGCACATAACAAATATTTTGTAGCAAGATTGGCAAAAATCTGATAAATGTTTTTAATGCCAAAAAAACAAAACAAGTCCATAATAACCAATATATAAGAAGAAAGAGGGTCCCCTTGACGAACATCTCTAGAAGCGTGTAGAAAAAGCATGGAGAAAAAGCAGTAGAGCTACATATCAGCAACCACTCTGTTCATTTACTGCCGAAGTCTATCCTTCTGAAGGTTACAAGTCTAAGAAAACATTGTTAAAAGACTTTTCAGCTTTATGTTTGCATAAGACAACCATTTGAGTGGAATTTTGAAAGGACTCAATACGAGATTGACAACCAAGGAGACAGCCACACAGGCATAAGAATCCTTGTTCGATCAAAGTCAAATACATAAGCAAGAAATCTATAGAGGATACCAAGAAGACTCATTTAAATCCCTAGTTAACTCTCTTTTGAAAGGCGAAAGAACACAATGTAACAAATTTGATCCTCAATCAGCTCAATTCACTTCCTACCTCAAACTACAATTTGATTCACTCAAAAATTACCTTCCAGAAGGCAAGCAAAATGAGAGAGATCTGATAATGTAACTAGCGTACTAGCATTTAGAGAAATCAAGATATTAGCTTTATATAAACATACTTGCATCGTCGTGGCGGTTGTTATAACACCATTAGAATCTGGACGAGTCAACACACTTGAATCTTGATAAAATCTGTAAACTAACTCTGGCGATTCGTGAAGAATGTGGTAGTACTGCTCCACAAAGGCATTGCCAACAATCTGAGCAGCTGGAGTATCAGCAGGACTCTCTGCCTGCATTGCCATCTGCAAAAGCATCAAAATAAGTTTGGACTGTGGAATGTATAAGTGGGAAAAAATGTAAATCACACAAGATAAATGAATTTACAAGTTTTTTTTTTACTTTTCTCAGCTTTGGAACGTAAAATCGACAGGTGTAGACAGTACACTATTAAATTCCTACAAATAACCTACTGAGTATCCAGCAATGAAAAGATAACCTTTTTTCTTTTACAACAGTGACAATATTAATTCCTGTGTCTTTAATATCCTCCAAAGTCTCGCTTTTTTGAAGTGTCCATTTCTTCTTATTTCTAAAGAAATTGAGCAAATTACCCATTCACTCAGGCAGGTAACCCATTTCATAAGTCTGAACTCTGAAGTACCCAAATGGAAAATCATGTTTCTCCACCTGCCTAATAGCCCCAAACCTCCTAATGACTATACCCTCCCTTAGATCATACCATTTTTTCCATAATTGGGTGAGAGAAATGGAGAGGTTCAAATTTCCTCCTACAAGCCAATTTAAACCCCTCGGCATGGGAAAATTTTGGAAGAAAAACAGCCTATATTCATTACTCCTCCCCTCTTCTTCCCCCACCTCCCTTTCCGTCGCCTACATCCCCCTCCCCTTCTTCCCAAACATGCCTCTCCTTCATCTCACTCTCCCCAAGTCTCCTTAAGGCCTTCACTCGCCTCTTAAGAATCATTCTATAAAATATCTCATTTACGCCCCCAAAACCTCAAACTATCAATGTACAGCAGACCACCTCAATATACAGTATACAAGTAGGATTCTTATAGATCTATAATAATGTATCAATTGTTTCCCTAACTGCTTCGCCAATTTCCAGTAAACCACCTATGTATCTTATGTTTCCCCAACTTCCTTGGATAAAAATCTTTTAGGGTATCAACTAAAGACGCTATCGAGAGGTTTGAGCAACATGAGACATTTACCCTCAGCCAAAACCTTGAAGTTAAAAAAAAAAACACTTAAAGCTCATAGCTTTGCTCGTCCACCAAAAATTCAACAAAACCGAAGCCAGATTCAAATATCACTCCACACAATCAATTCGAATGAACACGAAATCTCGACCCAACAAACTAATTGGTAAAAAACTTCAAAAAATAATACTAAAAACAGAAATATAAATTTGTGACAAACAAGTGAACAACTATGAGGAACATAGGATCATAAATTCAGCTGAAATCTAGTAAACTCTAGATCAATAATGTCAAAGCTGCTAATTCAACAATCATAAAGCAAGAATCTTTTATCATAAAAAAACAACAATCAACACTCCAAATTGACCTAAAAATACTGAAAACCCAGATCAGAAAACACCATAAATTGTCAAAAATCAACATATTTAAACCTAAATTGCAAAAATATCAAACTACCCAAATCACACAAATGTTGAATCTTTACATAATAAAAGGCAAATTTGACAGAAAATTAAAAGAGGGGGGATTTGAATAATACCTGTTGTTAGTGATCGAGAGAAGGTAAGAGGGTTTGAGGAAGAGAGAGAAATCACAGAGATCTGGAAACACACACAAAGTTTAAAGTAAACCCAGAAAATATAAGAATGAAAGAGTAGAGATTGTTGTTAATAGCAACTTAGCATCTAAGAATATTGTGTGATGTGATGAGATTATTGTGTTAATTGTTTCTTAAAATTTTAGGGGACCAAATTAGGAAGTGATTCAAGAGATGTAGGGTCGTATTTGGTAAGGATTATTGTAGATTTATAGCTTTTTTACATCGGTATCCTAACAAATTCTTTCGGGTTTCGGTTTCGGTTTCAGTTTATAATTCAAAAACTTCTATTTCTACCTAACTTTGGAAGTCACTTAAACATTGAGACTTCCTCCTACGTGAATTTAGAGTCTCATATCCAACATTCCTACCGTATGCGGAGTAATATTTTACAATTCTCATGAGTTACAAATTCATATAAATTTAATTTATATGGGAACTTTATCTGACCATTGTAAACCAAACAAGTTAAGCATGTTGCAATAATAAAATATCAATAATTTTGTTAGGTTGGAATTCAATCTCATCATGTAACAACCCGGGTCAATTTATGACTTTCTCTAAAAAGAAGCGGTGAATGATTTATTTCATTAAAAAAGTTGTAATTTATCGTTAGATATTGTAGAATCCCTCTTAACTAAAAGATTAAGTCTATCTACATATTTTCCTTAAGTTGTTTCACCAATATTTTGGGCCCACATTAACTCTTACTCAATACATAGTTTATAGTTGAGATTTGAGAATGCCCTGCACGGCTGCACCCTAGCAAAACTAGCAAAATGACGACATTCGCGTTATTGACTAGTGATATGGCAACCATTATATCTTTACATGGGATTAATGCACACCCAAATGGACAACTGTGGTGCTTGTACGATGCATTCCATTTGCTTTAGTTTTTTTTGGTACACCATTTGCTTTACTTTAATGTTAGAAACTCGAAATAACAACCTTGCATGTAACATTTTTCGTGACTTTATCAATTAAGTTAGTTGACATCCGATGTAAGAAATTTAGGGAAACACACAAAGCTGACTTTAAGACGAGAATGGTTTTATAAACAGTGAGATGATGATAACAATGTAGACGATTCTTATATATTACTTCGTACATATCTTGAGGTTCACCTGCTTCTGAATTCGCCTATTATCTTCATTCTTTACTTGTAGTAGAGGTGATCAAATGGCCCAATCCCAGTAGTTCAGCCCGGCTCGGTCCGCTTTTCTACAGGGCTTGGGCCAATGATTTAGGCCTAAAACAAGGCCATGGGCCAACTAAAAGGCCCATCTTAGTTTAGGGCCGGGTTTGGGCCAAGCTTTGACACAACCCGGCCCATATATACAAAAGAGGACGGTTTTTAAAGATTATATAAATAAAAGTAGCAATAAGATTTAAAACAAAAACTCGTAAAGACCATGTACATTCATTAAAATTAAAAAGCGGTGTCTTCTTAATAGAGATTATGTCTATGAGTACATGATTAGTCATCCCAAGATTGTTATATTTGACTTTATCAAGCAATTCATATGCGACTCATCTTATTTATTTATTTATTTTTACCAATTGCATAAAATTTATAATCTAAGCATGCATTTAGCAAACCGGTAGACGATATGCACTTATTTATTTCAATTGACAAGTTGTAAATCTTAGGGCCCGAAAAGCCTATTTGAGCCCAAAACCCAACATTGCCCACTTGGGCTGGGTTTGGGATCACAAAACAAGGCCATTCAGTTGGTCTGGTCTGGCCCAGCCCTAAAAACAGGATATTTTTTGTCTAAGCCTCGCCCAAGCCCGCATGGCCCGTCCCATGATGACCTCTAACTTGTACTCTACGCTTGGATATGGATCGGGTCTATAAACTCTAATATGAGACGGGTCGTTTCATGCGTAAGGCATGACCAACACATGTTTAGCCTTAACCTGAGTCCAAACCCAATCCACGTAACATGTCTAATTGCAGTCCACCATAACCCCATAATTTCTAAAGCTTAGTTTTATAAATACTATCAACATCCGTTGTAGTCTAGTTGGTTAGGATACTCGGCTCTCACCCGAGAGACCCGGGTTCAAGTCCCGGCAACGGAATCTTTCATTTTTTTTTTCAGTAAAAAAAAAAAGAAAAAAAAAATAAATATAAATTGCTGCCAGTTTTTCCCTCCGCCATTGTTGAACTCTTCCCCTTGACGCCGTTACCAACGCTAATACGATTATGACGCCATAAGGGAACTAATCAGGTAAATTAGAGAACACTCACATCTACTTTCCCTTTTCATACACATATAGTATTTTTTTAGGGTTCTTCGTAATAATTTGATTATAATCTTTATGTTTCTTTTTCTCTTTCACTCATGAATTTATCTGTTGTAGTTCATTTCGATTAATCCTTAATTTTCTTCAAATTGTCTGTTATGCTCTCCCTATTATCTCAGTTTTTTGATTTTTTGTATGCTGGGTTTTAGTTACAATCTCATTACAAATCATTTAATATGATTACAAATCTTATAAACCATAGTCTATTGTCTTAATTTCTTTTAATATGCTTGACAAAATTGGGTTCTTTCTGATTTCGTAAGTCGGGGCTTTTTCTGGTGTTGGATGATATGTTATGAAAATAGTGTATATTCAAGTTTTTAGTCAATTCATAACTTTTTCTGGTCAAATTAATGTTGATTTGTTCATACTGTTAATTGCCTCTTGTTTCATTCCAATGGTGGATTTACACGATGTCCTTGTTTTTTGTTAACTAGATGTTCTTGTGTGATTCTTTTCTAGGCAAATTCTCAACTTGCCATAGATTGTGAAAAATGATGGGTGAAAAATGGATGTAAATGTTTACAGCTTTCATGACATAGATTGTTTTAGGCTCAAAGCTATTTCACGAGTGAAGGTAACTGGTAGGAAAATAACGTTGCTTTGATTTATTTTTTTATTTCTACTTTGGAGATCACCAATAAATACTTAGTTTCTAATCTGGTTTCTGTGCGTATATGAGTTTTGGACTAGGCAAAAGCATCTTAGCTAAGCTAGGTCAAAATAATACGACAGCTTCTGAGCAAACAAGTTTCGACATTGACATATATATTAAACTGTCACTCCATCTGTGAGCGACAAGGCTTGATGCAAGAAAATGAAATACTAAAACAACACTTTTTATTTTCAATTCACTCAAGAGCACCCTGATTTTTTCACTTTTTATGTTTAGTGAGAATGTTTGCTTTGGTAGATTGATGTTGTTGAATGATTGTTTAATCGAGGGTTTGTCGAGTGATTGATGTTGAAAATCTAGGGTAATACCGTCGTCTTAACTATTTTTAAGACCGTCCAATAGCATAGAACATCGGCACAGTTCTGTCTCCTATGCATGAAATTGAAAAACTATGAACCCCTTCTCCTCCATTTGTGTCATCTCAGCTTGCGTTCTGAGTTCCGTCAGCGGCATTTATCATTTTTTTGTTTTCCTTACCCTTAGTGTGTCTAGTTTGACGGTTGGTTTGTTGATAGCTATATTTGTTGGCCATAGGCGCAAGAGAGATCACCGTTTGCCCTTTGGTTTATTCTACTGAACTGGCAGCTTACATGTTAAATGAATTTGTCCGCCATAGCCATACTGGTAAACTGATTAAATCGATCTGATTGGTTTTCAACTTCTTGTGTTGGTCATTTGTTACAGGCTTGTAGTTTTTGTTCTCGTTCACCATACACATTTTTTTTGATTTGAGTCACCTTGTGACTCATGGAAGCACGGGGTAAGGGAACAGTGACATCATTGTCATCGCTGTTCCCGGCTGAGGAAGCTCAGAAAGCTGCACAGCGCGTAAAGGACAATATCACTGAGAAGTATAAGGAGCTTGACAATCTTCACAGCTTTGTCAATGACAACACCAACGTAATCAATTTAGTCCACCGCCTTCCTGATGAACTCCACCACCAGATCATGGTATCCCTTTTTTCCATTTATTCGGTTGTCTTTTAATATGCCAGTAATGGCAAGGAGAGTTTCACTTTAATAGGTTAGGTTCTTTTCAGGTTCCGTTCGGGAAAGCTGCATTCTTTCCAGGTCGATTGGTTCACACAAATGAATTTATGGTAAACAATTTTTTTTGTTTAGATCAAGTACAGACTAATTTATTTGCAAGCCTTTGTTTGTAATTCTGCTGTACGTTTTTAACTGTGGATATTGATATGTGGTGGATCAACTTGAAGTTAATTTAGAATCGCAGTGACTTGTGAGGTAACATGAGTTGGTCATTTGGACGGACATCTTTTGGCAGAAATTTACCATTTAAAAGATGGCTTATTGTTTAAGCATGTTGCTTCTGGAATGGTTAGCAATATCACAATGAATTCAGTAGCCTATGCGATGTAGTAAAATCTCGCATTTTGACCAGCAAACCAAAGTAGTCTGAACTTAGGGAAGGTGAGCAGGCTCCTGTGAGTTTCACTTGCCTATAAGTCGGGATTGTGTTTTCCGTCTTTATGGCTTGGGTGATGGTCTACTAGAAACCCGTGGCCGAGAAACACTAGATTTAGTGTAAACAGCTATCTGAACTTTTGAAGGATGCTGATGTCTTTGTGTGGTGACATAATCAACTCTGGAAAGGTTAGCACACTATTGCAACAATACATTTTTGAATCGCGAGAATTATTGTTTCCGTGAGTAAGATATTTTTGGTGATGTATTGTTGTAAGTTATAGCTGACTTTTGTTTTTTATTTAACAATGACCGTAATATTATTGTTTTATTCTTAGAATGGATTTCACAACTACGAGGGGTTCTGATAAAATGTTTTTTTAATGAATCTTAGGTTCTGTTAGGGGAGGGCTATTTTGCTGAAAGATCAGCCAAACAAACTGTCGACATTCTTAAGAGAAGAGGAAATATGTTAGATTCTGAAGTTGATTCACTTAAATCTGTAATTGAAGATCTTAAAACCGAGGTTTCATTTTTTGACAAGACAGCCCAGGAAGCTGGAGTAAGTTATCCATGCTCTTGATACTTCTTAGTTCTTAGACATTGTTTTTCTTGTCTAATATTCACATGCTTATTTCCCTTGCGAAACACAGGAGGGTCTTGTGGAAATCAGAGAAGAATATATTGATGATGACGACGACGATGGTGATGAAGAAGGTTTTGAAGAAAGTATGTCGAATTCAGGCAAGAAATGTTCTCATTCTACAGTATGTCATTTAGGATAAAAGTCACCCTTGCGATTTGGACTCAAGATTTTCATCTTTGTTCTGTTTATTACTTGTACAAGTCCGCTTAATAAGTTAGCAGTATTCGGTGTATACTCTTATATGTAATTAGGGAGATGGACACATGGTATGTTGTTTATCAGGTAGGTGGCATGATATCTGCTTGAGAAACATTGTTTCTGACCACTGAAAGCTGCACATGTTTTTCATTACTTTTACTGCAGAAGCTTCAGAAATTTACTCTGCCTTACTTATTATTGGATTTTTTTCCTTGGACTGTTGTTTCCTTTTCATTGACAAATGAAGCATGGCAGAATCAAGCATTTTGTTAAATTGTTGGTACTTTCATGAAGTAACATGTTTACTGATGCAATTTCATTACTAGTCATTCGGAAAACAGCCCTGCTCACATTTGGCTCCTTAGGCCATCATAGACAGGAGAAATGTTGTCGTCTTTGTTTCCTTCAACTGTATATCATTATCTACATGCACATATGAAAAGGGGTGGGTTGGTTAAACCTTGAATGTATGGGATTATATTTCTTCAATAGATTAATATGACGGGGGTATGAATCTTGATATGTTGAATTGTGCATGCTCTCTTAATAGTTTCTTGCTATGCTGGTAAGTACTTGAGAGAAATAATTATAAGTCAGTTATAGAAGCTTATATCTAAACTACGGTAACATATGCAGTTGCAGGCCAAGAAAATTCAAATGCACCTAATGTGTCTGTAGAGGATAGTGCAACTGGAGTAATTGATGACCAAGAATATGCTCGTATGATGGCTAGATTTGATGAGCTTGAGAAAGAAGAACTTGAATTAGAAGATAATGAACATCAGGATGAAGATAAATATGATGAATATCTTAATACTCGGGTGAGTCATCAGAAAGCAACACCTGATTTTGAAATTGTAATCAATTAAGATACGTGTTTTGTACCTTTGATGTAATGAGGCTCTTATTAATCTCTCAATGACATTAAATACAATGCTTAATATAATATGGCATATAGAGACTTAAGAAAAAAGTTAGTGTAAAACGTATAGAAAGATATCGTTTGCTGCTTAAAATTGAAAGACTGAGCTACAACTTTACCCTTTTCTTTTAGAAAAAATAGAGTCCTGAAATCAGCAAAGCATGAGGTCAAGAAGTCCTTTACTTTACTGAGTTATAAACAGCTCTAACCCCTTTGAAATTATGTGATTGAAACCTCTTCAAAGGCATCGCCTGTTATTAACCCTCTACAACTCCAACTTTTCACAACTAGGACAAAGAGCATTCAGATGCAAGGTCTTATGGCAATGTGTTCTCTGATGCTTCTCATCCAGAAGTTGCTGCGACATCAGATGTAAGTACTAAGCAATTTTTGTTCCGGTGGGACTGTGTTCTTGATTGGGTTCTGTTGGTTGCGACTTTCAAGTGCCTGATAGCGAATCTTGTAACTACTTTTAGCACATGCCGCAAGTAGCATAATTAATTTGTTTTCCATTGTGTAGCATAAAAATCCGAGTTGGCTGCCATTACGTAAAGGTATGTTACTTCATTCAGAATGATTCCTTATCTGCTTTCACATCATGTAGTTTCATGGCACACTGGCACTTATTTTGTGGCGACTCTGACCTGTCTGGTCTTATACTTCTATTGAAATGTGGAACCTAACTGAAACATTTCTGATGCCATCAATCTGCATTTTGATGGTCAGGGTTTGAAATGTAATGTCTTGGGTTATCATATAGGCCAATCAGTCACAATAATTGTCTGTGTCAGTGCTTTATCTCTAAATACTAATGTTTTCTTTTACATTCTGATATTATAAGCAGATGAATCCTCTTTTAATAATGCTTTACCAGAAATCCTTGTTGGTAAGTCAGTCGTTGAAGATGTTCCAACTGTGTTGAACAGCAGTGTCCAGCCTGTATCAAAGTCAAAAACCAAGGTACCAATATTTTGATCCCTGATTGATCTAAATAATCTGCATTTGTTCTGTTTTAAAGTCTTGATATGCGTTCTTTTATACTAAAATGGCTCATTCTTGAACAGAACTACTTAGCCACGTAGAAGTTTTGTTATTTTGTTATACGTTCAGTAAGTTTAATACAAAATGCTGCCACAAAACGAATCCTTTACCAATCCACCATGGCCATTGTCTTTCTTTACCATCCCGTGAAGTGGCCTAGGGATGAGAATTTTATAGGCCTATCTGATCTCAAGCCAGTATTATGTTCTATGCCATGTCTCAGAAGAAGCACGCGATTAGAGACTAGTTTTTATATTAGGAGCAGAGCAGAAGTGATTTTTTTCCTGAATTTTCTTTTTACCCAGCGCTGTTCTACATGAAGGTCATTATTGCTAAATATTTGCACCTTAGTTTTTTTGTGGTGTGATTACCTACAAGTCTACAACTGTCCTTCACTAATCTGACGCCAATATAAGACTTCTGTAACTTCTTCAGTTGCCTAATAGCAAGCTTTCATTGGATCTGTGACTTAGCCTCTCTCCAGTAAGACCTCTAATTGCATTATCGCATGACGTCTTTTCACCATAATGCTATATAAATGTATTCCCTACTCAGTTTAACATCTGAAGGTACAAAGAAGGCCAAGTTTTTCACATACCATTATAACCTTTATAACCCTATAGCTTATAAACTTTTTGTTACTTGAATGGGGCCTTATTGCATCCCTATCAGCCCATACCACTTTTTCATTAACACCGCCATCTTTAGGGGAGACAGAACGGTGGTAATGAGTAATGACGCCCTGGCAGGCCCCACGCCTTGATATGCCAGTAGCCGTAGCCCTCTTGGGGGAGGCAACTTGGGGTTTCGCTTGTGGGTGAATTACAGCCCTTATTCTCATCGCTGTTTATGTTTGTTTATAGTGATACTCTGTGTTGATTAGTGATTTTTCTTCTTCTAATTATTGTCTCTTTCTTTCTTTCATGCCAGGTTGGTGCCTCGATGCCTAATCAAGATGCTGGAAGTCGAATGCCAAGACAAGCTATCAATAGTCTGAAGGTAGATTTATTCAAACTATACATCCAAACTTCGGTAGGTGGAGTTGTTCTTTGTATATTCTCTTTACTATTTCTTCATCGCTTGCAGGCCTTCACTGGTTCAATCGTAGAGAGGACGTTTGATGTGCCAACTAACGCCAACAAAGAAACTACTAGTCAGGTAGACACTCATCCTAATGTTTACTCTACACAATTGGTTTTGTGTAAAATATGCCCTCACTAAAAAATAAGGTAGTCAATGAAGTTATGTGAGGATATATAGGTAAAATATAAAGCGGTTTTACAATAAATTAGTGTAAAACCGCTTTACACAAGAACTTATGCACTTTATATTGCTATGAACTTTGATGGTTGTTATTTTTGGTTCTGATGATATAGGAGACTAAAAAAATGTTGTTATTATGCAGCCTTCAAAACCAATTTCAAGGTTCAAGATGCAGAGGAAAGGTGGTCAAATCTGAAGCTTATATCATCTGATTAGTTGCTGTAGATTAAATCAATGGAGTATTTGAATGATAATTAACTCTAAATATGATAGGATTTTAACCTGCAAGTTAAAAATGTTAACCAGTGTCCTTTTAGTAAAAAAAAATCATTTGGTATTTTTTACCATTTAGCATTTTTTTACACCCCAAATTTTGACTTGTTGAATTATGTGACATGTCTCATTTTGGTATAATGAAATGAAGAATGAATACTGCTCCTGTTGGCTATGGCATTTTTTTGGGTGGAAATATAGCAAATCACCCCCATAAGTTTGATACTATGTGTAATTAAGTCTCTTAACTTATAAATGTAGCAAATTTACCCCATAAGTTTCTCTCAATGTGTAATTAAGTCTCTTAACTTATAAATGTAGCAAATCAACCCCATAAGTTTCTCTCAATGTGTAATTAAGTCTCTTAACTTATTGAAGACGGCTACTATCCGTCTTCATTGAAGACGGGTCGAATCTCCGCTCACAAGGGAACAAGTGGGAGGACAAGTGAGGATTCATTTTAGACCCCAACTTGTCCTCCCACTTGCCCCCTTGTGAGAGGAGATTCGACCCGTCTTCAATAAAGATGGATAATGACCGTCTTCAATAAGACTAACTGTTATTCGTTTGATACCAAGTCTTGATTGTTAATTTCGCCTTTGCTCTATGTTTACTGTAGTGACTATTAATTCCTACCCTCGAATGTTAATTCAAAGTCACTATTCCTTCCTAGTAAACGAAACAATCATGTCAAATCCGTTAAAGATTGCGAGGATTCTGGTCAGGTCGAATTGAGACATTTCAGGTTCATGTCTTTTTCAAGTGAGTTGTTAACTAATAAAGATAACCCTCAAATATTCAATCATCAACATTCGAGCCGAGGTGGATAAAGTCGAGTTAACACCCATTTCGGGTCCTTAATTCGGGTTCAAGTTGCGCCAATTTTGGCAAGTTTACCGAAACCTGAATTGACCTGACCCTATCCAACATTTCAACCTGACATATGTAATATGTTTATTGTTGTATACTGACCAGTGACCACTCTCCCTAAATAATTTTGCAAAAAACATTATAAAAAATTACCAGAACTCAACACTTTTAAATCCGGAACGATCTGACACAAATTATCGCAAACCCAAAATAACCCGACCCGAACCTAACTCGGATGAACTTTTTGCTAGGTCTATAGTCTACTACACAACCCCACAACTAACACCAAATTCACTCAATTCAAGTCCATTTACCAATGATCCCAAAATGTCAACCAACCCAAGGGCACAATTGTACTTTTACTATCTCAAATTCAAATTCAAATCCCAAATCCCGCTCTCCTTAATCTCAATTAAACATTTCAAATTAAACTAATCATCTACTATTTAAACCTTAATCTCACATTTCTGAACTTAATTAAAAATTCACGACTACTACAAAACCCTGTTCTAACCCCCTTCATATTCTTTGCCATTTCTTCTTTCATTCTCTTTCTATCTCTCTTTCTCTCTCTAGAACATCAATAAACACAACATTTGGGTAATTCATTTCCCTTTCATTTCATCATTTTTCTAGGGTTTTAGTTTAATTTAGTTCAGCATTTCGTTTACTTATCTGGGTTTCGATTCATTTCTTTGTTTCTTGTCAAAGTTTTCGCATTTACGAAAACCGAACATTCATCTTTTGTGTTTAATTTCATGTGGGTTTGAGTTCATTTTTGTGAATTTCTTGGAATATATACATTGTGTACTTGCATTTCATCTGGGTATGCTTCGGTTTTCGTTGTCGAATATTATTACGTATGTGGGTTGTTGTCAATCGTATGATTTATGAAATTAATTTATTTGATTTAGAATTGAATTGTAGCACGATGTTGAATAATTAGCGAAAAATGGATATTATTTCCTTGTTTCTTGTGATTTTTTTCGCTTTTATGAAAATAAAAGAATCATCATTTGTGTTTAATTTGTGAAGTTTTATTACATTTTATGTGAATTTCGTGAAATATATTATTTCTTGGGTTGTTATTCATTTCTGAAAGTTCTTGGTAATTCTCGAGCATTTTCGAAGAAAAATATTTTATGGGTTTATATGACCATGAATTGTTTTTTTTGTGGTAAATTAATTCAATTGGTTTTAATATCGAGTTTTTGTAGGTTTTTAAGAATCGTCGAAAAAATGCCTGTACCAGCGTCAAGAGATAGGTTGTCAAGGCCAGTTGACATTTCTACCCTTCTCGACAAAGCAAACCGTAAAGTAAACATCATGGTGGATGAACCTGGGTTGAGACGGGCCGGGTTAACGGGATATGGGTTTAGGAATGCACCAGGAAATGGTGGTGGTGGTCGCGGTGGTGGATCAACAGGAAGTCTGGTTGGAGTCCAGAGAGTGGGAATTGGGCAAGGTCGCAACCAGCAGAGGGCGGTAGTGGGTGTCCGGGATACACCAACACCGGGGACTACTAGTGCTCGACGTGGTGGTGGCCGAGGAAGAAGTCAATTGCCTTCTTGGTATCCAAGAACCCCTCTTAGGGACATAACTGGAATTATGAGGGTAATGATTCTTGGCTGTTTTTATAATTGTGTGTTTCGGGTTTTGTTTGGTTTGGTTAATGATGTATGTTTAGTTCTTTTATATTGCAACATTTTGCTTGGATGATGTATATAAGAATTCCATTTTAAAATCATTTTATCCCATGTTGTTCTATGGATGCGTTAGTTGTGTACTTGGATGAATCTTCAATGGTGTATGTAAAGTGTTCAGTGTGCTGCATGATTTAGGGTTTTGGTAGTTAATTACTGTTGCATTGCTATATGACTATACGAGGGTTAATGATGTGTACATCGGCCCCTACACCGCAATTTGCGAGTAGTGTTGTTACTATTGTCATTGTTTTTATCAAATTGGCTGTTTTGATATGAGATTCACACTTTCACCAACTTGAACTGCATCTTTGGTAATTTAGTGTTATATGCTTATTTGAGACAATCAAATTCAAATGTTTTTGACTTGATTTCATGTAAAGGTAACTGGTTATAAAACTGATGCGTTTGAATTAGTCTTCGTATGATTCCTTGAGATAGTCAAACTGATGAGTTTGAGTTTGTAGGAGTTTTCGACTATTGAGAACCCGATGCAGGATTGGTGACCCGTCTGAGTGTATATGAGTAACAGTGACATAACTGACATGCTGTTATGGATTGTATAGATTTGTGATGTGAATAAAGATAAACTAATTACTGAAATCCTGAAATTATGTGTTGTACTTGATTCCATGTAAAGTTCATTTCTTTCACCCAAAACTCGTGTAGCTCCTGTTCGGTATGATGTCCTGCACTCAATATGTATACTTGCCCAACTTTATTCACATTCAAGCTCTATACATTTCAAGTTAGTTGGTTGAGGGATCAGAATTCTCTGCTTATGATAGTGAACATGAAGATTTAGGCAATAAAGCATGCCCCCTTGACTTATTTATGTGGGTGCTGACTTGAGTTATTGAATAGTTGAACTTGGTAGACAAGCTACACACAAACCATGACATGTTTGCATTGGTTGGTCTGAAAAGTGTGTCTATCTTGAAGTTGGATTTACTTTAAACACAAGCTGTGGCCTGCTTGTTACGGTGTACTTTCTACATAGAAATTGTCAAGTGTAGTTTCAAATTAGTCTCTCTGGTCGTTTTCAGGTGACGTAGTTTTTGGTTGGGTCGTCTTGAATTAGGTCAATTTGGGTTTCAGGTTCTGTTCTGGTCTCTGTGTCTTGGTTCAGGTTAGTTTGACAGTTTGGTAAGGTCTAGTTGTAAGGACAACCGATAACATGATTTTTCTTTGACGAGGGTAACAGGCCATAGAGAGGAGGAGAGCAGAACTCAGCTCGAACCAAGACACACAAGCTCAGCAAGAAGATAATAACAATGCTGAACCAGGAAATACTCTGCATGAGCCAGAAATTGGTGCCTCGACACCGATGCCCACAATTACTCTCAAGCCACAATCGTCACCAACCACTCAACTGTGGAGAATGAAGGCCGGCAATGCTGACTGGACTGTCGATTCTTCTGATTTCCTGACCCCAGAGAAGAAGCTTCTGAACTCAATTGAAAAGGTGAGGGAAGTCTGGCTGGAAGATCAACGAAAACTTGAAAGAACACCAGCTGCAAAGAGAGCCGAGAGGGATAACAAGGTACGTGTATTGATGTCTATGAGATGAGATAATCTACTGATTATCAAAAAGAGAGACGAGTTGAGAAGAGAAGCGGAATGGCCACAGAGATCATCTACTGATGATCCCATATCCTATATTAGTACTATAGCTATGCTTGTAGCTTAATGTTTCAGCATTTAGATTTACTACCAGTAGTTAATCTTTCAGCATTTACTGTAGCTATGCTTTAGCTATCCACAGTACATACCTATGCTTTAGGTAAATAATGAGTAGCTTGTAGATGTCAGCATCTGCTGACAGTTTTGGTGTGTTTAGATGTCTGACAAGTGAAGCCAGGAAGAACTTCAGTAGCTATATATACCTGAATTGTACATATGATTTGAAGTATAATTTTTTGCCTTGATCAGATATGGAAAAGAACATACTGTACTTTTGAATGTTGGAATGTTTCGGATTCTGTCAAGTCTAGTTTGTGAGTTTGTGACCCTTCCTACTACGGAGTATTAATCTAGAAAACGAGTGGTTATATTTTTCCATGCGCTATCTATGTAAGACCATGTATTGAAATATATGAATGATTTCAAGGACGATTTCCAGAGTTTCGTATTTTTTCCTTTGCGGTTCCATATGTTGTAAAATTTCGAATTCCTCCAAATTGAAGAAACTTCCTGCTTCTCAAACTAATTTCCAAAAAAAAAAAATGAAAAATTTCAAAATCTCACTATTGCAAAGCTTGACTTAAAGCAACTACAATACTGAATAAATACTGATACATAACATAGTTGATTGAGAAATATAATACAAATGAATTAGACAAACTACTTTTCACAAACTCTACCTGGAAATTAAGTGTATTCTATGTATAACAAAACATACTTGAAATAGAAAGAAAAAAACTAAACACTAATTGGTAGCTTCCATTGATGAATACTCCATAACTTGTCTGCTTCGTTACATGTATCAACGACGTAAACAACAAGAGAAGTAGGACAGCCAGGAGGACGAGGGAGCGGGTGAAGCAGCTGATGTTGGTGTTTTTGGTCCCTCCTTTTCAGGATCTGTATTCTTTGTTTCTGCACGACTTTGACCCGAATTTACTGATTTATCCCTGTCAATTTGTGCAAGCCTGCAATTGAATACGAAGTTACAACCGGTCAATCTGTCTAGTGCTCTTTAAGCCTGATATTCAAAATTGCCATTACACAACTAGTAGCTAGCCTTCTCGGTTTGAAGGGCTACCCATAAATTGTCGAGTTTTTTTTTGTGAGGTATTTAATGTTATGTTCACGGTACTTTGAAAAATGAAAGGAAAGAAGAAGAGACTGTGTTGCCAACTTACACTGGAAATGCAAAAGACTGACCACTTGCATCAGAATGAGGAGATGCACCGGCTGGGGGTACTTCATCGGACACAGTTCTACCCTTCTTTTTCTCCGTAACTTCTGGCTTTGGATCAGGAGTTACAGTCTCATTAACCTTGGGCGAAATTTTTACCTCAACATCGGGTGGTCTGTTAACTACAGGCGGAGGTGCTGTCGATGGCTTAAAATGGTTAGCTATAATCTGTTCTCCTGATTTAGGTGTAACCGGGGGCATGGGCGCCATGGGTTTCTGTTCCCCTGATTTGAGCATGATTCTAGGTGAAGGTGGAGGGAGTTCCCCTGATTTACGTATATCACCGGGTCCTACTCCTGCTCCGTACATACCTAGTTCCCCCGATTTCAGTAACCAGCTAAACTGGTCCCTAGTGAAACTCATATTCCCAGTATGAATACTAAACAATGATTCATTAGAAGCCGTACTCCAATCCTGGTTTGGGGTGCCTGATTTGTTGCTGGCAAATACACGAGACGGGATCCTATAACCCGACTCATCAGGAGGTTGCTCCATCACCTGAGCTGGCGGTGTTTCTGAAGTTGATGCTCTGCTAGGAGCATTTTTGCTGGACTGTTCATTATCAAGAGCAAAACTACCTACGAGAGATCAAAACCCGTCATGTCTAAATATCTCAATTGTCATTTATAAAATATTAGATTAACAAAAAATAACAACATCAAAGCCTTAGTCCATAAATGAGCTAGGGTTAGCTGACATGAATCATCATCTGAAATCGTCTAGGGCATCCAATAGACCTCCACAATGTCAAAATAAAATCGCAGGTTACATAAATACTCGTATTATCCTGGTTTACGTGTTGCTTTACTATAAATTGGGGCACGACAGGAGTAGCATTAATTAATAAGACATGATCATAGGAAGAAGTGATGAGTGACGAAATTACCATGGTCAGTTATGTCTAGTTGATATGGATCTTCAAATGAAAATTCAGAGGATGCTGATTTGACTGATGATGCAGATGAAACAGAAGACGACCGCAGCCTGTCTTCTTGAACTGAATGTTCACCTTCGTTTGTGACAGTAGTTTCAGCTACAGTTTTAGTTTCCATCACTTCACAAACAATAGCTTGAAGCTTTTTCCAATGTTCATAAAGATATGTTGAGATAATAGGTGATCATGCAATACACTGGAAAGAAATATGAACAAATAAAACTGTAAGCATTGTTTTTTGAAGACGTGCTCAACCTAGAACAGAAAAGCTTAGTTGTTACACTCTCTTACTCAACAGGTTCTTTATGACTTTTTTTTCTTTCTTTCGTGAGGAGTATCTTAATCAAGCGTAAAGAATCAGTTGAGTTAGAGAGCGTATTTCACGAGTTACCTTCGCATCTATATAAAAGGGTTTCGCATATCATTTATCATAATCTCGTCTAATCATCAACTGTCAATAAGGTCATTGCTTTCAATAAGTGATTTGTTTTTAGAAAGTTCTTCAATAAGTGTAATTAGTTTGCAAAACTTCATCATAGAATCTAGTTTTAAAATTTTACACAAATTATTGTAATGTTATCTATATCAATAACAAAATGTACGGGTTTATCCAAATGCCTCAAAAACTCATTTTGTACGATATGCACAAACTTAGCCTTAACCTATGTTAATTCAACAAAAAAAAGAGGTGATTTTTCTAACAATATACTCCGTCATAACTATTTGAGTATTTCGAGAATTAAATTGCTCGAATGCTAATTTGGAATGTATAGTGCTCTAATTTGCTTTATTCCATCATATCCAACGCAAATATTAGGTCTTTTTGTTCGCATGAAATGTAAATGCTAGCAAAGCAAATCATCATATATAATATTAAAGCTGAAGCCGATGCCTTCTATGTTTGCCATGTGTCATAAACATAGCTTTTGCCATATGTCAAATGTAATTTAAATTTCTGCCTTTTGCTAAAATTATGGTAGATACGTTACATATACTATGTAGTTAATTATAGCAAGAATCACAACTTTATTTTTGGCAGCTAATAATCATAGAATTGAAAAACTGAAACCAATGTGTAGTATTCACTGCCTCCATTAATCGACATCTAACTATAGGAAGGATCTTCTTTGTATTATGGTATGATATATGATTATGGTTTCATTTTTTTCTACGAGACTAATTAATTCATCCGCACCCAAAGTATTTTGTATGAAAGTCCCATCCTCACCCGCATAGGGACATCGGTGTCAACCCTAATATCTATGTTTGAAGTAGAGTTTTTTTCGCAAGAGGGATGTCCTTATCTATATAGAAAGAACAATAAGTCATTTTAGCAGACGACAATCACATTTCGTCTTTTAAAAACACGGATAAATGTGACAATTTAAGACAAAATGTAACCAATACCATTTCTTAAGCTAGAAAATGTTGTTTGTCACTTGGTCACATTTATTGACAGTTAGCCCGTCTTTTTGAAAAGACGGAATTGGTCCATCTTCAATGAGAATTTGCGTAATAACAAAATGCAGTTTTTGCAGTCAGTGTGATATTGATCGACAAAGAGGTAATTTATAGTTTTGCATATTACACTATATTAGCTACAATTTTCATGGTTGCTAATTGCTACTCTCGCCGTCTCAGTCAATAGTTTACACTTACTTTAGTTTCCCCTCACAAAATAAAGTAAGTGTAAACATCTCACTGGGATCCGAGGGAGTATATCTTTTGAGGATTACTGATTTATTATTTATTGATCTCATATTCTTATACCGAGTATCAATGTATCATTATTTTAGGCTGCATACTTCAAGAACCATGGCCAAATGAGAATAGCTAGAAGAATTTGAAATATGGTAAACACGATTTCTATGCATTTCAAGCTAGTTAAAATTTGGGTCTCTCAAATTCCTACCATATAATAGTCATTTCAATTCCAACACTACTTTTTTTTTTATGCATTTTTTTTCTAATCGCAAATATTTTCCGTCAGTATTTATTTTTTTGGTGATTTTGACCCATACACGCCCCGCCCAATTCCAATTTCAATTCCATGAGTTTCCCAAATGGGATTGAGAAATTGAAATCCGGAATTGATTTCCAAGTGATCTCCAAACGAATTTTTGGAATTAGATTTGGAATTGAATTCAAACATTTTGACTTCTACAATTCAAATCATGAAAATGAAATCAATTTCGCGTTACCAAACGCTCCATTAGAGAATTGTTATCTACCTTATATTTTTTACCTTTTCCTTTCACAATAACTTAAAAACTAAAAGGAGAAGGTTGAATAAAAGGTTGGAAGAAGAAGGTGTATAACAACATTCCTATTACTTTTACGGAGCGTTTGGTGACGTGGAATTAATTTCATTTTCATGATTTCAATTGTAGAAATCAAAATGTTTGAATTCAATTCCAAATCTAATTCCAAAAATTCGTTTGGAGATTACTTGGAATTCGATTCCGGATTTCAATTTCTCAATCCCGTTTGGGAAACTCATGGAATTGGAATTGGAATTGGACGGGGCGGGTATGGGTCAAAATCACCAAAAAAATAAATATTGTGACGGAAAATATTTGCGATTAAAAAAAATGCATAAAAAAAGTAGTGTTGGAATTGAAATGACTACTATATGGTAGGAATTTGAGAGACCCAAATTTTAACTAGGTTGGAATTGTTAAGGAATTGATTCAATTCCAATTTCAAATTCT
>JAIUZE010074576.1:0-26825 GCA_022085475.1 Heliosperma pusillum | reverse complement strand
GGTCCACTACTTTGTTGTGTTGAGGTGGCTTAACGTGGAGACTTTAAATGTTTATGTTTTAATATATAAGAGATTCTAAACTTTTGTTTATTGGTCTTATATTATAAATTATAAGCTTGCAAGCAACATAAATTTAAGCGATTATTATGTAACGCTCTTACACTCACACATCAACGTCATACACTTCTACACTTTATTCTATATAAGTCGATTCAAATGTTATACTCCGCGTAATCTAAACATCATTATAACAATGATATCATGTACTCCTTTGTCCAGTCAATAACTATAATTTGCTTTTTGGTCACTATTCATAAGTGAATAGAATCTTCGAAATATTTTTCAGTACGTAACATAAAATATAGTCCTGTAAAATCTTATTTGATTCGTCTTATTACTCACATTAAAATACCAAAATTCTATAACTTTTACAAATAAGTACGCAACTAACTATATTAACAAAATAAAATGCACATCATCAAACATGTAAAAAGAAAATGATAACAATTGACTACGACGAATTAATAATTTGTGTTCATTTTGAGTGACCAAAGCCGTACCACGTAAGGGGGAAAGCAACCAAACACAAACCTACAAAGAAACGAGGGTTTAAGATTAAGACTACTAACCATTCAATCGAACGGCTGAAATCAATCCCTCAAAATTATCAACGGTGAAGATATAACCCTCAACATTTTCTACATTTTCAGTCCTCCTTTAAAATACCTTCTCCCCTAATTTGCGATCCTAAAACCCTTTTCTCATTTTTTAGGGTTTATCGTTCTATCAATCAAATCGCCGTGTTTTCTTCCAATCTAAGGTTATTTTCTATCCTTTTTTTTTATTATAATTTATCATTTCTCAATTGTTTATCGATTTTGTTCTTTAAGTGATTGTTGATTATCGTTAATTTCTGGAAAATGTTTTGTATTTTATACTGTTCGTTTTTTCGTTGATTTGTAGTTAGATGTAATGATTTGGATGTGTTGATGATTCTATTAGTGTTTGATTGTTTGAATTTGATTTGTTTTTGATTTTGTGTTCATGATGTTAGTATTAGGGTTTCATGATTTTCGTCTATGAATTGTTATAATGGTTTCTTCATTTATGAAGCGCTCTTTCCATTTCGATGTATTCGCCTCGTTTAACATTAACATTTTCGGTGAGAAGAGAGATGTCCACTTCTCGTCTTAAGACGGGTCAAATATTACTAAGTGGTGATAACAAAGTCAAAACTTTTGGTATTTTCTAGGTAACAAGTGGGGGTAATTTGGTAAATATTTGTCCCGTTTTAATCTTAAGAGAGATAGTGCCCGTCTGAAATGAGAATTTGTGAATCTGGTAAAATAGAGGTGGTGTTTCGATTAGATTATGAAAATTATTGTCGTTAGTTACCGAAAAGAATACTCTGTAGTTCGTATTTAGGTACCGTTTTCCAAGTTTTTTCCTTTCTTGGGTGGCTAGTGTAGGTAATAGCAGGGTTACTGGATTCGCTCAGGTACCCAACGAATCGTGGATCGCTTAAAGCCAATTCTATATTGTCGCTTACTGAAAATACGTATAACACAAATTTTGTAAGAGTGAATCGAGGATCAGTAAGGGCGTATAATAGTGAATCCAGTAACCATGGGTAATAGTATATGCCCGACTGTTTGTTATTGAGTTGATAGGTGTGTGTGGAACTGTGGGTCATATCACAATTATGGCAAACCTGTTTCGGACCTTAGATTAGACCTATGTTTTGTGTCGTTGGTGGAATGGTGAGATTCATATATATGAATTAGTTAGTTAAAAATCAGTTTAGTTCTGTCTTGTAGTTGATTTTATCATCGCCTGTATCGTTAGCATGGATATTTTGTGATAGTAGCGATACTTACCGAGTTACATTGTGATGCTTATGTGTCTGACTTATCCGTTATTTTAATGTTTTTGTAGGTCGTAAGTATGGCTTTTCTTAATAAAGTCGGGAATATATTGAAACAAAGTGCGAGCAAGCAGATTGGCTCACAGTTTTTAGCATCTAACCCGTCTATCTATCAAGCGCTAAGATGCATGTCATCTTCCAAAGTTTTCATTGGAGGTATTTTTGTGCAATTTTTACCTCTGATAGAGTAGCTTTCACTTGTTTTTTTTTGGCGCCCTTGAGTAACTATACCTCTAATGAAATACAGGCCTCCCTTGGGCGATGGATGACACAAATTTAAGAGAAACCTTTTCTCAGTATGGTGAAGTTCTTGACGGTGGGTATAACTGCATTTAACTTCTGTAATTTTTTTGCAATTGCTCTTAGGAGTGATGAGTAGATATGGGCATTTGGCTACCAACTGTGTAAATCCTGGGTTTGATCTAGCTGTTTCTAGTGCATTTTTTTGGTTACTTTGCTTGGCTGTCAACAATTAATTTCTACAAATTAGCAACAAGTAGGGTTCTTTTTTCAAAACTAGCGTTGTGTAAGAAACAATATAACAAAATGGGGTCACATTGAAACTAATTACCCAAAATTCAACAAGTAGCCTCTATCCATTCCGTTTCATGGGTTGCACTGTTGCAGTAACCAAGTAGTCTTGAAACACATGTGCTTAGAGTAGTGTCATTTAAATTCAGTTTTGTTTTAATACTTACAATTTAGTTAATCAATTGCATTTGAAGGATGAATTGCAAAAATTAGAATTAAAATATTGGCTACTGTACTATGTGAGTGATTGGGCTTACTCGTTTCAGTTAGGAGTGATAAGTTTTCTGCTCATCTAGCATTTTAGGTACAGGTAAAATGTGCCAAGTAATGAGTTGTTGGTCAAGTAGTTGGTCTACTTCCAAGCTATCAACTTCAAAATCTCTTTACACCTCCAGTCTATTTCTTCCCCCCCCCCCTTTGTTTCACAAGGGTAGAAGTTTTGATGTGTACTGTTTGATGTTTTTACAATTACCATTGCAGCTAGAGTCATCGTTGACAGGGAGCAGAATAGGTCCAAAGGCTTTGGCTTTGTCACATTTTCATCTACTGAAGCGGCTTCTAGTGCTATCCAGGCAATGGACGGACAGGTATTGATCTTATTCGTGTTTGCTGGGTTGCTTATACAATCCCTGTGTGCAGTTATTCCCAGATGCATGAAATTATTTGTGTGCATACTAATAAGAAAGTGCAGTTGCCAGTTAGCATTCTTGCATTTAGTTTAGTAACCAATACCCGTATTTGATTGTTCCCAGTAGTCTTCGCAAGGGTGGGAGTACAAACTACAAACATATAATTTTAACTGTTAGGTTCATTATAGGGGTAAGGTCTGTACATCAAATCCTCTTACCTCCTCATTTGGCGGGGGAATTTTTGAGGCAGTGAGTTATTGTCTATTCGTGGGTTTGTGGTTCATAAATATTGTTAAGTTCTGTGAAATTTTTAATTGTTCATCCTATTGCAGCCCCCATTACTACCTTGATTAATTTTGTACTTGTCAATCATGCAGGATCTCCAAGGCCGTAGGGTAAAGGTGGATTATGCCGCAGACAGAGCTCCTCGTTCATTTGGCGGTGGCGGCGGCGGATTCGGTGGTGGCAGTTATAGTGGTGGTGGATTCGGTGGGGGTGGTGGTGGGTATGGGGGTGGCGGGGGTGGTAATTATAGCGGAGGACAAAATTATGGTGGGGGCAGTGGTGGAGGCTATAGTAATAGCAATGGTGGAGGCAACAGTGGTGCCTATGATGGAGGCAACAGTGGTGGCTATAGTGGAGGTTATGGCAGCGGTTCTGCAAGTCACGGAGTTGCTGCTGGTGGTTCCTTCTATGGCGGTGGTGCTACCGGTGGTAATGTCACAGCTGACAGCGGGTTTGCTAGTAGTGGGTTTGAGGGTGGTCCAGGTTTCAGTAGTAATTCCAGCGGAGACTTCAATCCCACTGGTGTACCAGAAAGTAGTTTTGGGGATGATTTGCACAACGATGACTTTGCCAAAAGGGCTTGATTCCCGTCAAATTTGGCAACAGCGATGTGGTTGGAAGCATGTTCAATAATTTGGAGTGAAGCAACGCTAGCAGTCATTTACTTGCTGCAAGTACGATTCCCGACATTAGTTAAAAGCCCAAGACATACCTATTTACATGTTGAAATTCTAGCCTATGATAATTTTATGGTCTCTGAATTTGTTACCTGACTGACTGGTCAGTCTACTGTTCTTTATTCCACCACCTGATGGTTGCATCCTGGAATTTTTGATGTTTTATTTGTTTCTGATACTCTAAAGCCTTTGAGAATATATTCCTAGTATTCTTTCGAACGCTGTTCTAAAGTACTCGTCAACTAAATACTCAACAATTTCAACCAAACAAACCAGGTTATTTCTGGGCTGGGTCTTGCCGTGTCAAGTCCATTGCTGTTTTGGTTATGAAAGGTCTGATTTAAGGTTATATTATCTTACACACTGGCGACTATTTCAAATTTGCGTCTATATTTTATGTCAGGACTATCATTGGAACGTCGAAGATAACTATTGAGGCGTTGATTTTTCCGGCAAGGAAAATGAGAAATCTTATTTGGTTAAAAACTGAATGTATTTGTTTGAAATTTTTGCAGGCTTCTTATTATTTGTTTTTTTTCCGAAATTTTTAGATTTTATTTACCCTTTCAAATTTCATCTACCTTGTCGGTTTTTCATCAACTTTTTCAGTTATCTTTCGATCAAATAGAGCCTTGGACTGAAATTCGCTGAATTGAATTACTGACTTGAACAGGTGATACTGAATTTTAGTGGGCTGAATTTAAATCCAAATAAAGATCGCTAGACTTCTGCGAGTTACTGATTCGTCCATGTTATCATCGATTTGACATTGTTAAAACAATGGGTAGATCTGGTCATCACTGTGTCCGAATTGAGATGACTTAAAAGAGAGGGCATCATTTTACTAATTCACATTGCTGTAGCCATATCTCATTATCTCAATCTCATTTATGGGTATTAGTCATCACTCGTAAACAGCTTCTGCAACCTGTATTAACAGCCTTTCGAAATGTGCAGTCTTGTAATTTCATCAGCTCCAAAAAAATTTGCCCAGTATTGAGCAAATGAATAGGTTAAATGGTCAGTAAATAAATAATATGTTACCCTATTACTTGAAAGCATATTCATCTTTTACAGTGAAACACAAGTTTTCATTCTAGTGATCTCTATTTAGTGACACCATAGCCCTTTGAGCCCTCAAAATAGCAGGAGAGCCTTGTCTAGCTTTCTCTACTATCTGCATTATTAGCATCATGTCGTCGTCATCATCATTATCACCATCACTGTCACGACAATCGTCTGTGCTATCTTCACTTGACGGTATTCCTGTAATACTAATAGGCACCGCTTCCTCTCTTCTCCCGCCAAGCCATGTTTGCCTGTCCTCTACACTTTGTTTATCCGGACTTTCAGTCAGGATTTGGAAAGGCTTGTCTCCTGGTCGTTTTACCTTGTTGAGTTCCTCAAAAGCTTCATTGTAGGCATTGAGAGCGTCCCCTGACAAATTCATGACGAGAGGCTGTGAAATGGGACTCCGAGTCTCTGTGGATCTCGGACTGCATCTCAAAGAGGAAGAACCGCTATTTGAAACATCTCTCCAACAATTACTTCTCTCGGCTATTAGGTGATTTATCTGGTTATGGCTTTTAGCCAGCTCCGTCTCAAGCTCCATTATCTTCTCTTCTAATCTTGATTGAATGACGTCATGCAAACGTAGGCTGAGCTCGTGAGGTGAGACACCACCTTGGGCTGATTGTTGGATCGGGGTCGGGGTGCTGTGTGAGCCTCTGTCAATGGTTGGTTCCGAGCTGGACTTTCCACGTAAGTCGTCGACCTGTAGTTCTCCGTGCACTAATTCCGCAATTAAGTCCTGGTCAAATCCCTGGTTCAACTACATTGAGATTGCGAACTTATTAACAGCAGAATAGTTCAAGTAACTAGTACGAAGCATGTATGAAATCTCTACTCATAGGGTTTCACAATCTATTTTTACATTGTTTTTATGCAAAGCTATCAAATTTTCAAACGCGTATAAAAAATGTTGTCACGCATAGACCTAGTAAAACTGAGCTGATTGACCCAACCTGTATTAAAACAATGGACCGGAATATGACCTTAAAGGCTGAAACCTAAACTGACCCGAATTTATTTTGATGGCCTCAACCTGACTCTTACCCCTAAATGGCCAGACAATAACTCGCCTAAAATATACCCTAACCCAAAATGAATCGATTACTTAAATGCAAATACCAGACTCGTAACGGGATTCAAGTGACCTATTTGCCAGGACTTAGGAACAAACTCGCTCAACAGTAGCAGCATTAACTTAGTCTGTCCTATAAGCAGCAGAAATATCATATTAGCTAGACAGACTATTGGGTAAGACGGACTTACAGGTTGAAAGCTTTAAACCTTTCGATAAAAACAAAAACAAAAAATTTCAAGCCAGCAGCTTAAAACTCCATACATTTTGCCGATGGGCCATCTCCAAACAAGTTTGCAATCACAAGCTCATCATTCTATTAAATATCATGAATGAAGCTCACATTTCATGTTTGAATGCAAATAATAAATGACGAAACAATAAATATCAAAAGAGTTATGAATTGTGAATCATTGAAACTAGACTTAAGTCTTACCTCGGATGACATGAACGATCCGTTCATGCACAGCTCGAGTCTTTCCAGTTCAGCTTCAAGCTCTGCTTCGATGTTACTGATTGAAGCATCTTTCTTAAGACAAACCGGTTCTTCATCAGCATATCTTAATAAACTACTCATATCCGCTTTGTTGGAACAGCCATCCGTTTTCTCATTGCTACTCAAAACTCCGTACACATCCTGTAAATCGTCATTGTTGACAAGCTCTTTCACTGTTAAAGCATCTTTCATCTCCAGCTCTTCTTGAAGATCTTCGACTAAACTTTCACTTTGCCCCAAGCTAAACTTCAACTTCTCCAACTCCACCTTATTAGCTATTATAGTGGAAAGTATGCCAATTGACATCCCAAGACAGAAAAGTGCTTGCCCATTTGACAAACCTGACAGAAGTAACAGTTAGGAGAACGAATTGCAATATAGCAACAACCAATCAAGCCTAACATATCGCCTCACTATCAGGTGTAGATTGTTATATGGTTCATGATACAAGTATAGAACTATTTAAATCTGGTAACGGCATCTTAGCGTTAAAAGGTGCAAGCTGCATGCCTGCACCAAGGTGGCGAGATGCAATGAACAAGGTGAAGGTGTGTGACTCATGAACATGAAGCGCAAAAAACACCAGTGCAACAATACTCTTTAAAATTTAAAAAGGTCAATATGTAAAAAAGTAAAAATCAAGGAAAATGGAGCAAAAGTAAGGAACGGAAAAAATAAGTAAAATGGAAATTGTGCAATAGTGCGTGCCACCAGCTATGCCTTAATGTGCATCTTGTGGGTCTTGTCTAGTGTCACACTTATCTAGTTATAAGCGAAACAGTGACTATATAGAGATCAGACGCTTTAAAAAGGAGCGAAACATATGTTCATCACTACAATTTTTGTCAGTGTGATGCAGAAATTGATACCACAGCGTATCAATTACTGAGTTACAAGAACAGTACCTGCCTGGGTATCAAATTGCATTCTTTTGCTAATAAACTGCGATTTTTCCATCCGGCTCTTGTCATTCAATTTCTGTTTTGAGCAATCCCCTGCGTTAATTTGAGGCAAACAAGGAACCCCAACCACATCATTATCTGCTTTCAGGGGAAACTTTTTGTGTAGCCTACCCATGAATTCACCACTTGGTTTACTGATTATCCGTTTTCCATCACTGACCAGAAATGGCCTCAAAGATGGAGTACAGGGAGACGAAAGCGGGGTTAATAGATACTCCTCTACTTCAGCTTGTTCTCTATGCATTTGCGCCATTAGGCAACTATCTAAAGAATTGCGAGGATTGATACCCTTCAAATGAAGTCGTCTACTTCTTTGAGACTTCTTGCTTGGAGCCCCCAATTCCCAAGTACCATCCTCCGGTATACCACTCAAATCATCCCTAAATTCCGGAGAAAACATGGAGCTTCCATCGTCATGTCTTCCAATTCCATGTTTGTGATTCAAGGCACTATTCTCAGTTACTTCTCTACCTATAAAACCATCTCTACTTGATGTTTCGGGTAATATTTCATCAGAATGATCACCCTTGCCAATTTCTGATCTTTTTCGTGATAACTTCTTGATCGGGCAGGCCTTGTCACGTATTCTCTCAATCAATGACGGGGATTGGGGCTCATTGAAGTCGGATATGTCTTCTTTATCCCTCGAGATGCGCTGCCAGTACTTTGCTAAATATCCAGCACCAGCAGCAGCTGCCACTACCCATATATCCATTTTTTCCGCTACTCGAAATCGACAAATCTAACACTCAATCTTTAACATCCTATGCCACTCAATTCAATGAATCCCATTATCCAATCAAATAAGGTACATGTCCAAATCCAATACAGCTCATTCTCAATCACAAATTTCCAAACAATAACATTTTACTTTAATTATTACCTTCTATTATAATTAAGAATATTAACCAATGAATCAGTAACAAAATTTCATAAACCCTAATTATAACACAAATTACAACAGTCTGAAACAAAGGAAAGACTTACCCTACATCCCCAAATCTACTGGAATCAAGAAAATTAAATAAACCCAAAACTTAATTTGCAGAAAGAAATCAGTGAATTTGAGAGATACCCAATTGAAAATAATATGTGAACTGCAGAACCCATCAATGAAAGATTGAACAGAAACCCAATTTGTGTAGAACTCTAAGACATAATCCAGATAACCAACAAAATGGCTTCTTCAAAGCATAACAAAAAACATAAAGACTGCAACTTTTTGTTTAAAAAGGAGACAATGTTTAGTTAATGAGGGAGTGATAAGTTGGCCAAAGATAGTGACTTTACTTGTGTTATCTGAAAAAAAGTGAGTTTGATTATGCTTTGATTGTTGTTGCACCACACCTTGCTTTTGTACTTAGCAACCTTGTGTTCTCCCCCTTTAACTATAGTGAATAGTGATTACTGATTAGTGAGTAAAGTCATTTAGTCAATGGAGTTTTCACTTTAATTTGAGTCGGTTCAATTTCATTCACTTTAGTTCAGTTTCGTTTAATTGAGTTAGACTGAGGTTGTTTAAACGAAATGAATAATGAGTGTTTCAATTATAATCCTCTACATTTTCTTTCACTCTTCCTTCTGAAAAGTAATGAAAAGAACCTGAAACGAGAGAAATATAATTCATTTCTATTATCAGGGAACTGACCTATATGGCTATATCGCACAAGGTACCTCTAGCAATGACCAACGAGTCCGTACAAACATGTTAGATGGATCGTCAGCAATTAAAAGGTTCGCTATAAATAAGCGTATTGTATTGTGGATTAGGACAATATATGTTTTGATGTTTATATGAGATTTGACCGTTTGAATCACATAGTCAGATTAGAGTGTTGAATAACACCTTTTTTAAATAATATTTATATACTCTATAATAAGAAGATTAAATATAAAACAAAATATGATGTAAAAAGAAAAACAGAGTTTTATCTAATTTACCTTAGAAACATACATATTTTTCAACTCAAATTCTCATTTGTGACGGACACTATCCGTCGCAAGCTTAAGACGGATACCATATTCTCTCACAAAATACCCATCAAGGGTGAGTGGAGAAGCACATGGGGGGTGCCCACCTTGTCCCCTCTACCCATTTCCTTTCACAAAATACCCGTCGCAAGATCCGATCCGTCGCAAGCAAGACCTACTGATTTTTCAAACCAAGTTTCAACTTTTACTTTTAAGTTAATTTTAAGTTCATGAGTTTTATCTTGAACTCGTGATTAGCTTGATCACACATTCACACATTCTCATTTAATATGTGTATATGTGTATATCCTCGATCTTAAGACGGGTGGGCCACCATACCTAAAATAAAAACAGAGTGCATTTGAAATTAGCAAAAAGTTAGTACCCGTGAAACTCTACTTTATTGTTTTCTCAGTTACCCTCTCCTATCTCTTCACTTGATCTTGGATTTTATTGAAAGTCTTTCCCTTTTTTCCTTACAATCTGTAAGTTCAAATTCTTAATTTTTAGGGCTTCGTTTATTATATAATCCTAAGCTTTGGATTGATTTTAATTGTTTATACTCTGAATGTCTGATTAGTTACCTTCTTACTTGTAGTTTTCGATAATTATCATGTGTTTGTTGTGTTGTACAAGTAAACTATTGTATGATTTGTTCAATTAATTGTTTGCTAATTTGTCGATTTCACAGTTTTATTGGGTGTTACTGTGTTGTATCTTATTGCAATGGTGGTTGCTGTATATGGTAGATTAGTTGTGGTTGGGCTTATTTTGATTGAGTCTTGAAATATTGTTCGTCTTTCAGCAACTGGTTAAGGGTTGCTAGTAGTCGACGCCGTTCTCCTCGCAATTTTCATTATGGGTCATTCGAAAACAGCCCCTTTGTGTCAGTGTGTTGCTAGCACAAGGGTAACGCTGAGTACATTTAACCCTCCCTTCTATCTCTTAATTAGCGGGTGGGTAATGTTGTTGCTTTCAATAATTGGGTTTCGTATAGCGCTGTAAGCTGGAGGGTTAGATGTACTCAGCGTTACCCTTGTGGGTTATATTAGTGAGACTATACCCAAACTGATACATTGTGTATTCGTTGTAATACTCTTATCCAGAAAGTGAGACGAATAAGATCAGTTTGGGTATAGTTATGTTTAGGTTTGTTGGCTCATTAGTATTTCGTAGTATTGTTGGATGAAGGTATGGCAAGCTAACAACAATGTGATTGACTATGGATTGATTGACCTTTTGTTGTCCTGGAGAGGGGTGCTTGAGCGTGCTACTACTTGGATAGGGTTGTATCAATCAAAGGCGAAAGGGCCAGGCATTATGCGTCTTATTGTATTTGTTTTGATTAGTTTCTCAGTTGCTCCACTTGTTTAGAATATAGAGTGTGAGGGAAGTGATTCTATTAGATTAAAATAGAGAAAACTCTTGGAACTCTTGATTAACCCCTACTTGATGATAATTTTCGTCCAATTAACAGGACTTTTCTGCTATTCACAACAGCTTCCATTTTGTAGCATTTGGATTTCGATACAGTTTGATGACTTTTCAGGCTGTTCATTCAATAATATCATTCAATAATATATTACCGAATACACAATGTATCAAGCCTTGCCAATAAGTCCTGGCCTTCAATGCGCATCTTACATAATTCACAGTCAATGGAGTAGTAGTGCCCTTAAGTCTCACAGTGGCTTGCCGCCCAATCAGGCCTCATACAGCACAAATTTCAAGTCAAGTTGCATGACGTTGAAAAGGTGAGATTAAGTTCAATTACGGAGTGTTTCTTGATGGTTTTTTTTCTTTCACATCGGGGTTCCGAACGAGAGCAGGGCATTTCCCTCTTGTGACACACTATTATTGTATAGACTTATGAACTAGTCTTGACTTAGTCATGGTGCATCTACGTGTTATAGGTGTGATTTCATTGATCTACACAATGTGCTTGTACCTTACGGTAAGGCATGGGCTTTGCAGAAAGCTATCGTCAAAGAGAAGAAAACACTGATGGAGAAAAATATCGAGTGTCCTGATACTGTGATCGTACTGCAACACCCACCCGTTTATACCCTTGGTACCGGTAGTTCGGAGATGTTCATGAAGTTTGATGTGAATAACCCTCCTTATGATGTTTTTAGAACTGAACGTGGTGGTGAAGTTACCTACCATGGACCAGGGCAGGTACCGGATGCTTTTTCTTTTGCTTTTCTCATGATTTTATTTTGCCACATGGAATTATACGAGGCTAGTATTGGATTCTGAATCACATTTCCTGGGATTGAATTGGACTAACATCTTCGCCATCACTATGTCAGCTACCATGAATGCATCATGGATCTCATAGTCTTATGATGTGGCACATTACCGAAAATGTAATTGAAGAGATTATTTACTGAATATCTTAAATGTTGGAATATATGATGAGTCGTTTGATGCTTTATAGCGAATACCTTGTCATGTCTAGTTCTATGTGTGGTTGAATGATTATTATATTCCTGTTATTCATAGCCCTGTCTGTCTTCTTCGCTAACTTAATGTATTTTTGGTTGTAGCTAGTTATGTACCCTATTATCAATCTGCGAAATCACAAAATGGATCTTCATTGGTACCTCAGGACTCTCGAGGATGTGGTGATTCGTGTTCTTTCCTCAGCATTTTCTATAAAAGCTTCAAGGCTTGAGGGCTTAACTGGTGTTTGGGTTGGTATGACTGCTTTCTGAACTATCCATATGTTACTTAGAGTCTAGAATACATTGTTTCTTGACAAAAAAAAATTGGTTGGTGTGAATGCTTTCTTAACTCTTGACACTATTAGGGTTCTACCGTCTTCCCCCCTAGCAGACTACACTTCTTTATCAACATAGTACTTCTAAATTTCACAAGCAATTACATTGGTTGTGGCAACATTTTCATCATGCTACCCAGACTAGGTCTAGTCTTTGATACTGTCGAAACGAGAAAACATTTGTTTTTACGATGCGTGGTGGTGCTATGGTGGTACACTTGCCTGGTCTGATCTTTTTTGCTGAACCTTTTTGGGATAAGAGCGAATCTCAGCAAAATTTTAGTTTAGTATGACATGTTAGTTTCTGTAGTGTATACAAAAAGGTCACTTCATAGAGAAATGGGAGAGTGGGCAATCTTGTGGTATTTGTCAAAGTTTTTCAATACCTTACTTACAATTTCACTATATCCCTTGGTTTTCCGTATCTCGATATCACCCATGCCCAACATTCGACGCCTGGATATGAATGTATGATACTTCGAAACTTCATTTTAAGCCATTTTTTTTTTTGCGAGACCATCTTATAAGAGACTGCTTAACATAGTTGCACAAGTCATCTCTATGAAGTTGATTGTATATCGTAGATTTGATTCCCGGATTTCTTCTTACCCCAGTTGCAGAAGTCATTCTGTTTCTGCAGTACATTTCTGTTAGCTTTCTCCAAGTCACTGACCTCACTGGTTTGTGCCAGGGAATCAAAAGTTGGCGGCAATTGGGATACGGGTATCCCAGTGGATAGCATACCACGGATTAGCTCTGAATGTTTCTACAGATTTAGCACCCTTCCAGCAAATTGTACCTTGCGGAATACAAGACCGTCAAGTTGGAAGCATTGAACAACTGCTTAAAGGAGATCAGACATCCTATGATCAGTCATCTACCGATGAGCGTAACGCTGCCAATTCCGTGCTGATTGAAATTGCCCATAACTCTCTAATAAAGGAATTCTGTGAAGTTTTCCAACTTAAACTCGAGCAGATTTCCCCTCTTTTATGGAGAGAAGAATCACCTTTGAGTTCATGGAATGACAACAATGTTAACCTCCCTCAACAGAACTAGGGCATGCCGCATGCCGCATGCCTGAACACCGTCTCCTCACCATATGCAATTTTGCGGAACCCTTGACCCTGAACACCGTCTACTCACCAGTGTTGTGCCTCTTGATGGCTGTCATGTTCAAAATGAACAATGCTGATAATTGTATTGCGCAAGCATGCTTTCATACAGAGTAGATGTCGACTTACCTTATTTCACATTCGAAAGTATGTAATGGTAAAAAATCACAAGAATAGGAGTGTTAACGAGCCGAGTCGAGCATGCTCGGCTTGTGCTCAAGAGCCAAAATATTAGGCAAATAAGTGAGACATTTGATATGTAAGATACAAAGACATAATCATCATAAGATATTTTTATAAAATAATGATCAATATTTTATCAAATCACACATGTTTCGAGCTCGGCTGGACTCGTTAAGCTTTCGAGCCGAGCTCCCACAAGCTGAGCTTTCATCGGGCCGATCTTGAGTTGCTCGCGAGTTGTCTCATCTCATTAACATGCCTTAACAAGAACCACCACTTGAGCGGGCTGTACAATCCCAGAATTTCAGTTTGCGTGATCATGTTCGTTTTATGTAATGTTGTGCACTTGTGCTTCCTTTTGGCATTGACAATAATAAACAATAAAACTATTTTAAACATTGATAGTAATAATAGGACTACATAGTATAATGTAATGATATGTATTTTTGAATTAACTCACAAGGATTCGGTTAATTTACTTCAAAAGATGAATAACACCCGCAAGAACCGTAATATCCTTCATTCTTGGTACATACATTTAAACAGGCTTTCATACGGGAGGAATTATATAAATATTGACCTAAATTCTGGCTGTCAAAATCCAGGTAATCAAAAAACTTGGATGGAGAGGGCGTTTCGCAGAATGACTCAAATACAAAGAAAAAAATGGTACTCTAAACTCTCAAAGGGACGACACAGTATATTCCATAAATAAAGGGAAACTTACAACGCCGGCACATCAACATTAATGCCAGCTTCTGAACAATTTCATTCTCAACATCATACAAGGAGTTTTCCAGTATACACCAAAATCATCCAAAGAAAGAAATCACTTCCATATGGTCCCCGAAAAAGCTGGAAGCGGAATTATTATAAATGGTTCACCAAAGAGGCTGTGAAAAAGCTTGAACAAAGTCATACTTATCTCGTCAACATCAAAAACAACAGTAACAAATGTTCATGTTTAACCCTCGAGTGCTGATGCTCCAGAAATAATCTCGCTAAGTTCAGTGGTGATAGATGCTTGACGAGTTCTGTCACCATCAAAGAAGAATGATTCAAATAAATGTTTTACCGCAAAAATATTAGAATTCTGAATTTCTGATCAAAATCTTTTTAGGCATCCACAATTACATGTTTTTTTAACCACCTAAGGAAAAAGATCAGAATGGTGGACCATAAAATTTCTGTAACGTGTCCCACTGACCATATTTTAAGCGGCCATCATCATATAAATTTACATTTTCTTAATATTAAAAGCGAACAAAATGCACAAAAAATAAAATTGAACCCAGGATCCCCAACCCTCAAACATAGATCTGCCCCTGCCTAAGGAGATTCACCGGGGAAAAAAACTACCAAGGACTTCTTATTAGGTGCAGCTGCTTTGTTAAAGGGATTGCTTCTTTAGTTTTTTGCAATGGAATAGTAAAGAAAAGCAGGGCCTATCGTAACAACAATCAAAATAAACTCATACAAGACCGTTGTATGCATAGATCAACCTCATGTCATGATATATCCCTCAATTCCCAACATAATTTATGATGTGGTTGTAGGCATATAGAGGTCTCACACAAGACCAACTATTTGAAAAAATATTGTTAAGAGATTTTGCATTGATGTGTAGGTTCTTATGAAAATTGGTCTTTAAATTGATGATGTGGCAATTGCACGAGTTGATTTGGACCTCCAATCATTGGCAACTGCAGAATGTCTACCAAAAACGAATAAAAATTTAGTGCTCAATTTCATCATGTAAAAAGGAGAATAGAACCTGTTGTAGGTGAGAGTGAGACGATCAAGCATTTCACCAGCATTTCTGCTAGAGCTGTCCATTGCAGACATTCTTGCACCTTGCTCACTGCAGGCATTCTCCAAGACCGCATTGAACATCACCTGAGACATATTGATGAAGTTTGAGCTATAGAAAAGCTATCTAACAGGATTCAAATGCATTGTAGTACGACTGTACTAGTACACTATCAGGGTCCAAGGACCTCAAAATTCTATATAAAACCTCACTAACACATTTCATTTAAGATCAAAATCTCTCAAAATTATGCTAAAAAGGCAAATACTTGAAGATCTTGGATGGTCCTAACCGAATAAATTCGAGTAATGTTGTATTGCCAACTTCCATCATGGCATCAAAATTAAGTGGAAGCTACAAATACTTACACAAGAAAATTGAAATTCAGATAAATTCTGGAGTATCTCTGACTTTGAGTCTCCACCTTCAATCTCATAAGAATCTAGATCTCCAAGCTTGCCACCAGCCTCAGACTCCCTCTCCACAATCTACACAAAGAAACAGCTTACGTTATTACTTATAAATAACAGAAATAGCAGTTTTTCATCCGGCTGAAAACAATACCTCGGGAGATAAGACAGTGGACACTGTAGGTAGAAATGCTACAACCGAACTGAACTTGTTGAATACAATCCTCAGCGCATCAAACTCCACATTCTTCAAGATATCATCCGCGATTGCAGACACCTTCAGAAAATAAAAATTAAAAGACTGCTTAGTAGTCGCCTAGTGGGTACTTGGTAAAGATAATGTGGAAACAATCTACATGAGAGTAAGCGTATTACTCAGGATACAGAAAAACCTTATACTACACAAATTAATGAGAGCACCAATTTACATGATCAGCTTCTTTAGAGAGAGACTGACTATATGAAAATGGAAGGCTTCCAGATAAATAAGTCCAATGATTACAGTCATGATAATTCCGCAATGCTATAAGTCCTACCTTTAAGGCATATTGAGCATGGTAAATCTAAGGTTTTACAGAGTCCAGAAAACAAGGATTTAAACAAACAAGATAAGTAACCAGTAAAATCAAATTAATTTTTATATTTAAAAGTCAAATAAAATGAAATAACCCACCAAGTACAAAATCCCATACAGAATGACACAATAAACTGGCAGATAAACAAAGGTGAGATAAGTACTTCAAATTTCTCAACTAGCTTAACATGAGTTGGTCAAACATGAAATCATACCTGAGTATAATTCAGAGGATTTTTCTGCAGGTCGGACACAGTGAGCTCAATCTTGTCCTTCGAATCACGGATAAGCTGCACCTTGGCTTTCTCTCCCAATATAACATATTTATTTTCTTTGTCTGGACCTGCAGCAATAGAGTTCCGTGACATTTGTAGTTGAGTAATAGAGGAAACCTAACCAGCATGCATGGTACAAAGAAATAGAGGATTTTTCATGTGGTTTGGATGGAAGGATTTGGAGGGAAAGACAGCAAGGAGGTAACGGATACAAAATCTTTGTTTGGTTAGCAAGTTGGTTGGAGGATTTGGGGGAGTGGGGGTGTAGTGATTCATTTTCCCTCTTTACTAATTTCCTCCAACAAAGAAATAGTTTGTACAGTAACCTAAATATTCGATTCTCTAAACCAATTTATAACGTTTTGAAGGTTACCACGACAGCATTTTGAGGTGGTATCAGCTGTATTTATGGGGAAACAACTAATATACGCCACATAGACCTATTTAATACCATGCCAGCCGGTGAAATTTAAGTTCATGATAACAACTGCTTAAGTAGACAAGTACCAGCATTCAGCTTTGTGACTGCTCTGCTTGTTTTGACAGAAGTTGAATTGATTCCACCACAAAGACCTTTGTCCGACGAAATCGTAACAATCACATTTCTCTTCACATCAACACCTATGAGTTAGCAAGCAAATTAGTACACATCCCCTGCCAAAACCGAGAGAGCCAGGACAACACCAATAGCCAAGCATTAAGCAAATATGGAGTATAAACTAGTTCCTATAATGAAAATGGTAAAAGAACTCATTATGAAGAACCATCAGCCAGAAATGTTGCTACACAGTTAACAATGTCCTAAATGAATAGACCATGTAGAAAATAAGTGAAAATGAGCTTGAATCCCAAAATAAAACAGCAATCTATTTTATAAAAGAATGAAGCCATCTAAACCGATGTAGCGACTAAAGACATCTCAACATTTAGCCTACAAATCTTTAATCGACAGGTGATGACTAATAACCTAGCCGGGGAATAACAAGACAAATATTATGACTAGTGAGGAGTGTTTCAAATACATCAACAAAAAAAAAGAAAAAAAAACTAAGAACGTGATCAGCTCTTTTTATACCACCACTTATGAAAAGACAAAAACATGTAAGTTATAGCAGCTTTTATGTCAAAACCTTTCACTTCAACTCTTTAGACACCGTGCCAAGAAACTTCTCCACAGAAGTGCGTGTTACCATATCAAGAATGACAGTGTGCATGAAGACAGTAATGAAGTCAGGCAGAATAAATGTAAATGAACTGCTTACTGGGAGTGTCCCCCAGAAGTGCAGTGAAAGGTTGCCATAAGCCACGAGAGTTTTCAGCTTTTGATTGGATTTGTCTTAGTTTCGAGGCTGCAACCATCTTCATAGCCTTTGTGATCTTTTGGATGTTCTTGACACTCTTCATGCGGTTTCTAACTGCATTTGGAAGAAAATTGCAGATCAAGTCAATGATTGTGCAAAAATGTGTTACAGCAGATACAAGCCAGCATCTAACTTAAGTTGTTGAGTACTTACTAATTTGAGTTGAAATATATCGAACACCTGGAGATGCCTGCTCCCTGCAAAACAAAACTCGATAAATGCAAACACAAATTTTATTCGAAGTATAGTTTTTTAACAAGGTACCAGAGTTTCATATCCAATTAAGCACTAATAAAAACTGACCCTCATGCCATGCCAAATTGCCAACACAAGTTCCACATTCTCAGACATCTACCCGACAATGAAAACAATAATAACATTATCATCAGGCAAACCATAAAAGAAAATGGCCAAACATTCCCGCAAAGATCACTCTCCAAATCTCAAGTACTCCACCATTTACTACTATTCCCAAGTTCGAGTAAGTATTCACCCCCGAAACAATCTTTCCTAGCATTTTCATACTATCAAACACCAAATCCTCCATGACTCTACTAGTCACAAGTTCATCCTTAAAATAAACTGCATACTGTTCTAATCAGATAGTGGATACCAAGTTCTCCATGATTCCGATCTCTTTCAATTGAAAAAAAGCATAACACGCTAAAGGTTGACAGTAAGGTTTACGGGTTCCTTACAATTGAAAAAACAGCTCCATCACAATCTACAAGGGTCAAAATTTGTTACATTTTCAGCTAACCTGACATTCCCCCCATTCCATACGCAACCATCTTAAACAAGAATTTACGTTAAACAGGTTTTCTGTAACCGCTTTTTAAGAGTTTATGATGATCCGTTTTACACAATATCGCGTAAAAGTAAAAACCACTAGCAAGAGACCAATTTGTACACAAATAAAGCTAAGAACACCAAAAAAAAACATGATTAATCCATCAACTTCAATCAAAAGGTGAAAACTTTGATTCCATCACCAAAACACGAGCAATTGACGATATATTCATAAATCATAGTCAACAAGATCAAATGTGAGCAAATGAGAGAAACAATTTCCAGATAAATCCAATTCAATCAATGAATTAACAACAAAGCAGCAAATCAAAACCCTAGAAATCGAAAACTGAAGGCATAGATCGAATTAAAAAGAGAGAAATAAAGTACTGTTGAGAGAGGAGAGAAGAACGAATGGTAGGGATTTGATTAGAGTAGATCATAGGAGTAAGACGTCGTCCTTCACGTCTCAAAGCTGCCATCGCCATTGTTGTTGAAGGTTGAATTCTTCGGAGATGTAGATTCTGTAGAAATGAAGAGAAAATGACCAAATCAATTTGTGTTTTTTTTTCAAGCAACCCTAATTTTCGGACCTTTTAATACCTACTACTAGTGGAGATACTGACTAGTGCGAGTATCGTTTGCTAGTCCTGCTTAGTCCTAGTGCTTGGACTTGCCCACCTTGGCTATCTTACTCCGACTCGTCTCGATGCGACACGGTATCGATTACCGTGTAAATACGGACAGCTTTAGAAAAGATCCGTATGTTTTTTACTTCTATAAGAGTTGTTGTATAATGTACGAGAAATATTTTATACGACACATACTTCAAGTGAAGTGTTGAAGTAACATAGTTTTGTAATGTTGTTTGATTAGTGGGATCAGTAAGGAAACTTGGGAATTCATATGGTTGTGTTTTATGAGAGACGTTGGTAAAAAGAGTGTCTATTTGCTTTTTAGGATAAATATCACTTTTTTTTTGTTATAACCTTACCAATTATAATACTCGATATTTGCAATTTTGCAAAGAATTGTGTAAAATTACGAACATTTACGGAAAACAAGAATCCCGAATTTAATTAGTAGTACATTTTTCGGTTTTTGTTATGACAATAAAACAAGTGGTCATGGATTAGATTCCTGCTTCTTTTGAAACAAAATGTAAAACTTGGGAGGAGCTACCCATTAAGTTGCCTCCAGTACCCTCGAAAGAGATTGACCCAGTTGTAGGTACAATAAGGTTTAAGTCCCACTAATTACGTCATGTAATGATGAGAAATTATAAACCTTATCATGAGACAATTATAGTTATTTGAAAAGTGAAAAAGCAGACGATTATTCGGAGTCGTAAGAGAACAAAGAAAGAAACAAAGAAATTTAAGGGAGTAAAAAATCAATACTATGGTAGTCGAATAAAACTCGCAAAGCATATTGCTTTGTACCATTTTATGTCAGGAGTTACGACTGGAAACTCCTGGCACAATCACAAGGTGATACATCGTGCACCGAGTTTAACATCGTTATATTCCACTGAAAACTCAAAACTCTAATCGAAATTAAATCGATCTCTTACCCGTGGGAAACTCTATTAGCCATAACATGTACTGTACATCAAATATGTTGGATCTTATACATTCAAACAAGTTGAAGAGGATGTGTTGCAATTCAAGCTCCCATTGCCTACTTACCTTGACTTATAAGATGGTAAATTCAACTTCCATCCTCTGAACTAGTACTAAGACATTCAAATCAGGCAAGCCAAAACTTCTGCACATAACTACCGGAATGTTTAGCACTGATATGAAGTGACACCATACAGAGTTATCGACTGGAGTGTGACATGTTACGTTTCCTTTGAACCAAAATATTGAAGCAGCTCTACCTATCCTATATATCGACATAGTCGTGCGCAATTACCTGGCACAAGTTGTTCTCTAATTACGTCTAAGGCTATCTGCTACGTACCTGGGCTTCCACCCTCTTGTTTGACTTTAACAAGTCCACATTGCTCCAACATCAGGAATCTGTCAAAACACCTTTGCAATTCTCTCTCAAACTCCAACTCATCCTGCAGATATGAACTTGCCAAAGGTCGCTCTGGATTAGACCCGCCAAGCCTTTCTTGTTTAACAGGAGTCAGCTTGTCAACTGTAGGCCCTGGATTGGGGTCCTTAGCAGGTTTTGGTACTGCCTGCAGCAACGTGGTATCCGGATTGGGGTCCTTAGCAGGTTTTGGTACTGACTGCAACATTGTGGTATTCGGATTCGCATCCTTAGCTGGTTTTGGTACTGACTGCAGCATTTTGGTATCCGGATTCGTGTCCTTAGCTGCTTTTCGAACTGCCTGTACTGAGGGTCCCTGATTGGCATTCTTAGCACGTTTTGGCGCCGCCTGTACTGTGGGATCCGGATTGGCGTCCCTGGAAGGTCTTTGTACCGTCTGTAGTGTGGGGTCCGCATTGGCATCATTGGAGGATTTTGGTACCGTCTGTACTGTGGAGTCCGTACTGATGTTCATGTGTTCACTTGACTCTCCTGGTTCTACTGTGTTATCTTCAAGCGATCGGAATAAGCCCCACAAGAAAAACTTGTTATTTATTTCTGCAATTAAAATCAGACAATTACAAAAGGGTTTTTCAGATCTCACTGCCTCCCAAGTCAGAAGTTGAAAGGCTTGATATAATGCTATTGAAATTTTTTTAGCGAGTCACCTAAATAAATACGTGTTCCTCATTTAATCAAAAGGTTAAAGAGTTGGTCTCACCTATAACACCGTCGCATATAAGTTTTTGTGAAAGTTCATAAATCCAGAGACGAACTTACTTTGAGAACATTCTGCTAGATGTCTTGAAGAAAAAACCAATAATTCCCCTCCGTTAATTTGACTTCTTAAGAGCATGTCATGCTCATACACGTAGTCCAGAAGAGAAGTACTGCAATTAGATTGAATTGGTTATTCAGAATCTGCAACTCATGTTGAATAGAGCGAGAAAACAAAGCTAAAGCTTTTTAACGTACATGTTAGGGGATAGAAAATAAAGCCCAATGTCTCGTGAATCAGGGACACTACCAGCGAACAAATCCCTCCAGATGTTCAATCGAGGTAGTAGCTCAAGCTCAAGTGCTTTAGGCAAGTTTTGGGACAAAGTATACGCGTTCCTATAAACTTTGCAAGGCGGATATGCTTGAATCCCATCAATGGAACGACATCGCAAAGCAGCAGCATCACGCCTGAGATTAAACCTTCCCCTGTTCAAGAAATGCACAAATGAGGTTCAAATGTTCCGTGCAAGTTCTATTAAAAACGAAAATGAAGAAAGCGTGACTTACTTCCATGCTAGATCCTTCGCAGGATGGTTGGGAAGATATCTATCAAGTTCCAGAGCAAATTCCAAAGACTCTTTACCTTCAGAACCAAAATTCTATCCTTAAGCATCAACAGAAACCACAATTCACGGTGCACTTTTTTGTACGAAGAACATCAACACAAATCTTTTATGCTATAAGAAAAACAAAATCAATAAAGCTTACGACAACCAAGGTGCATTTTTTCGTACGAGGAGTGTGTCAAATTGACCATTTTGTATTAGGGATTTCTCTAGTAAGTTCATATAACAAAGAAATCAGATCTCGGGTGCGCAAGGAGTACTTCAATTTTTGAAGGGGAGGTGTGAAAGCCGAAAGGTTGCTTTATCTGTCATATGCCTTGATGGGAATACATAATAGAGATACACGATACAAACCACTACACATCCCAGAGGGCCAGACTTACCTGAACTTGTAGCAAGTGACTGATGGACAGATTGCGTCGAGGCACCCCCAGCATTTTTAGTAACTTGTTCTGTAATACATTGATCTTTTTCACAAGGCACGGGCATCCCAGCAAATTTGTCCCTGTAGAGTTGTCGAGAAGGTCCTTTATCTGGAAAAATGTCAAGAAAACAGTTGAGTATTAATTTTGCATCTAGAGCCAATAATCACACTAGGTAAAATATTGGCAAAACAACAATGGTGTACACACATAAGGAATCACAAAAACTTTGGAGAGACGGTCGTTCACTAAATTATTGAGAGACCACATTATTGTACCCCTTAATTATTTTTTCGTAGCTCTTTTATTATTGATTGTGACTTAACATGCCTCTTTCATTTGGTACATGTTTTCTTAACTATTGTACCTATTTTATCATATATTGTAACCATTTTTATTAATACCCCATTTTATAGTATACGAACCAATTTTATTATTTTGTGTACCATTTTTCCATCAATTTATAATTGGTTTCCTAATAAGTTTATTAAAAGACCGTCTCTGAGGAAGTTTCCTCGGAAGGAATAGAAACTAGATTTGACATCAGCCAGAGATTTTCATGAGCATAACCTCCCAATTTTGAGAAAGTATGCCCTGAGAAGAACGAAACATGAATCCACCTACCAGATCTCACAGGAAGAAAACCCTGAACTAAGATCTGCCCTGGATTCGTATTGTCTCTTCTTTCATTAGGTTTGATATTTCTTCCCGGAGATGACTTAGAAGCTGAAGTTTTCCGCCAAAAAGAATGTGCAGCTCCTTTGTCAAGTAAAAAAAATGCACGAGAACAGATTCAGGAAAACCTTTCGCAGCTATAAGCTAGCTGAGCAGTTATGTAACAAATTCGGAATTCATATAGAACTCGGAAATTCTATACACAAATTGGAAACAAATGAAGGAGAATTCTCGATCAAATTGTATTGATTAAAGCAGTAGGAAGAATTACAGAATTTGTAAAGAGAAAAGATTACAATGATTGAATGAATTAATCTAAGGAGTAAGCTATCTATTTATAGTAAAGAGTAGTAACAACTAACTCCTAACAACCTCTCCTTGTAACTACTTCCTAACAACCTCACATTGTAACTAACTTCTAACAACCCTTGATGACGTGTTCTGGGTTAGTTAGCTAGGTTGTTACAATACATTCCTCTTCTCAAAGAAGCTTGTCCTCAAGCTTAGGATATCTGAAATGCAGGAAACCTCTTCATAAAATCTTCTGACAGTTCCCATGTAGCATCCTCAGCCGTACCATTAGACCACTGTATCAGAAAATACACAACAGCAGCATTGCCCTTCTTCACCATTTTCCGTTCCAGAATTGCTATAGGCTCTGCCCTTAGTTGTAGATTGTCATCCATAGTAGGAATAACACTAACAACAGGCACATTACCATGATGTTTCTTTAGCTGTGAAACATGGAATACAGGATGAATTTTGGACTGTTCAGGTAGCTTCAACCTATAAGCCACCTTGCCAATTCTTGCAGTCACCTCAAATGGCCCAAAGTACCTTGGTGAAAGCTTCTGGCAGCTCCTATAGAACACTGACTGCTGTCTATATGGTTGCAGTTTAACATACACCAAGTCCCCCAGCTGGTATTCTCTGTCAGTCCTGTGCTTATCACTTTGGTTTTTCATTCTGTCTTGAGCTCTCTTCAAATGGAATTTCAACATTTTAATACATTCCTCTCTAGCCAACATGCTTCTATCCACAGCAGCTACTGCACTATCACCATTGATATAAGGGATATGCAGTTTAGGTGATTGCCCATATACCACTTGAAAGGAGTTGTTCCTATAGCAGAGTGAAAATTAGAGTTGTACCACCATTTAGCCAATGGTATCCATAGTGCCCAATCTTTAGGTTTTTCTCCGGTCATGCACCTAAGGTATGTTTCCAGACATTTGTTAACTACCTCTGATTGACCATCTGTTTGGGGATGGTAGGCAGAGGACATTAATAGGTCCACCTTTTGCAGTTTGAAGAATTCCTGCCAAAACTGTCTTAGAAAGATCCCGTCTCTATCACTCACTATTGATTTGGGGTTCCCATGTAGTTTAAAGACTTGACCCTAATACACTCTTGCCACATAAGAAGCTTTGAAAGGGTGAGTAAGTAATAGGAAGTGGGCATACTTACTCAATCTGTCCACTATCACCAAGATTGTGTCTTTCCCTTGGGACTTGGGGAGTCCTTCTATAAAATCCATGGAAATATTCACCCAAATTGCCTCAGGTATTGGCAATGGTTGTAGGAGTCCAGCAGGTGACTGCAGGAGAGTTTTATTTTGTTGGCACACCCCACATTCCTTAACCCATCTCCTCACACTTTTCTTCATGTTTTTCCAATAAAAAAGCTCTGACATTCTCATATAAGTAGCATGTACCCCAGAGTGTCCCCCAAGAGTAGAATTATGCATTAAAGAACAAATTTCTAATCTTAAGTCAGGGTCAGGCCCTATAACCAACCTCCCTTTCTTCACCAATTGGTTGTTCTGCCATTGAAATTTATTGCTTGCAGTGGGGTCATCTTGCAGGTTCTGTATCAATTGCATCAACTCAGGGACTTGCCAACTTTCCTTGATTCTTTGTAAGAGATCAGTCCTTACTTGAGATACCAATATGGACAATAATTCAGCCCCTTCCACCCTAGAAAGAGCATCAGCCACTGTGTTCTCCTTTCCCTTCCTATATTGCACTTCATAATCCAATCCCATCAGCTTTGGTAGACATTTACTCTGGAAGGAACTTGTTATTTTCTGCCCCAACAAGTACTTCAGACTGAAGTGATCAGTCTTGATGATGAAGTGTTGACCTACCAGATAAGGTCGCCATTTGTCAACAGCCAATATCAAGGCTAGCAATTCTTTTTCATATGTAGATAGGGCCTTATGTTTTTCAGCCAAGGCTTTGCTTATAAAAGCAATAGGGTGCTCTTTTTGAGCTAAAACAGCACCTATGCCAATGTCAGAAGCATCAGTTTCCACCTCAAATTGTGAGTTAAAATTTGGTAGAGCAAGTACTGGGGCTGCTGCCATTGTTTGTTTCAAGGTCTCAAAAGCCATTTCTGCCTCATGACCCCATAGGTATGCATTCTTCTTAAGCAGATTGGTTAGGGGTTTGCTGATGATCCCATAACCCCTAATGAACTTCCTATAATAACCAGTTAAGCCCAAGAATCCCCTGAGTTCATTAACTGATTTAGGACGTGGCCATTTAAGCATTGCTTGTATTTTGGTGGGATCAGTGGCTACTCCTGCAGCAGACACTATATGTCCTAGATATTCCACATGATCAACCCCAAAGCTGCACTGACTTCTTTTGGCAAACAGTTGATGTTGTCTCAAAATCTGTAAAGTGGCCCTTAAATGAGTGGTATGGGTTGCAATATCAGGGCTATAAACCAATATATCATCAAAGAACACCAATATGAATTTCCTTAAATGCTCACTAAAGATAGTGTTCATCAAACTCTGAAAGGTTGAGGGAGCATTAGTAAGGCCAAAAGGCATTACTACAAACTCATAATGGACTACATGAGTCCTGAAAGCAGTCTTCTGGATGTCTTCAGGGTGCATTCTTATTTGCCAATAGCCAGATTTCAAATCAATTTTTGAGAATATGCATGAACCTTGCAGTTCATCTAACAATTCATCAATAACTGGAATAGGGAATTTGTCCTTGACAGTGCTCTTGTTGAGCTCCCTATAGTCCACACAAAACCTCCATGTACCATCCTTTTTCTTAACCATAACCACAGGAGAAGAAAAGGAGCTTTGACTAGGTTTGACAACATTCAATAGCATTCTTTTGCACCACTGGATATCTATATGGTCTAACATTTATGGGTGAACTCCAGGGCTAAGATGAATTCTGTGGTCATGACTTCTATGGGGTGGCAACTCCGTGGGTTCCAGGAATATATCCTCAAAGTCATATAAAACCCTTTGAATTTCAGCATGTATAGCAGATACCTGTTCTTGTACTAGTAGTGGAGAGTTTGCTGATGACTTAGGTTGAACTTGAATGGCAAAGAGTTGGCCTTTATTGTATCCTACCCCTTTACCCAATTCAGCAGCCAATTTCCTTCCAGAT